>PVJH01002357.1:0-164701 GCA_004026705.1 Nesogale talazaci | reverse complement strand
TCACGTGAGGGTCTCGCTGGTCGAGACCCCAACACAAGCACATACAAGAGACTGCCATACAGAATGATTCTACCCAGAGAACATCAAAGGGATAACAGCCTCCTGATAACTCTGGCTCAGCAATGGAAGAAAGGAAAGAATGAGCCACAAACATGTTTGGACAAAACCCCTGGAGATAGAAAAAGCATGCAACACAAGAGCGATAAAATGGCAACACAGAGTGTACAGAGAGATGCAATAACTATGAATAGCAATGGGTTGAATTCAGGCCTTAAAAGACAGAGATTCATGACTGGCTTAGAAAACACAATCCCTCAATCTTCTGCCTACAGTAGACCACTAGTGTATGTTGAGAACCAAAAGCTGGAGAAAAAACATACCAGAAAAACAGCAATTCAAAAAATGAGGTGTAGTAATTCTAATCTCAGATAAAATTGACCTCAATGTACAAACCATAAAAAGAGATAAGGAGGGACACTGTATAATACTCAAAGGAAGGGTAGACAATGAAGTAATAAGCATTTTAAACTTATATGCAAAGCAAACACTCCAAAAGATGAAAAAAGAATTCATAGCCTCAATAATTATAGTGGGTTAATTCAATGTATCACTCGCTGAAAAAGACAGATCACAGAGAAAGAAAGCTGAACAAGGAGGCTAGAGATCTAAACACTACAATTAGACAATTTGACTTGATAGATATCTACAGATCTTTTCATCCAAATACACAACAATTCACATTCTTTTCATGCCCACATGGAACGTATTTGAAGATAAACCACATGCTGAGTCATAAGGTGAATCTATATAAATTTAAGCACATGGATATCAAACAGAACTCTCTCTCAGACCACTGTGCCATAAGGTTGGAAATCAACAAAATGAAGATGAAAAAACTTAAGAAAATAATTGGAAGATGAACAATTCTCTTTTACAAAAGGAGTTCATACTGGTCCAGATCAGAGATGAAATTAAAAAAATTCTAGAAAGCTACGAGAATGAAAACAAGACATACCAAAACTTATGGAACACAGCAAAGGCAGTCTTCAGAGGAAGATTCTTAGCAATACAGGCACACCAGAAAAAGTATTTGACAATATCCAACACCAATTCCTGTTTAAGACACTCAAGAAGATAGGCATAGAAGGAAAATTTCATAAGACAATACAAGCTATATGCAAAATACCAATAGGCAACGTGATAGTCAGTGGAGAAAAGATGACCACAATCTCACTGAAAAAGGGGGAGAGACAAGGATGTCCTTTGTCCCTATTCTTATTTAATATCATTCTGGAGGTATTAGCTAACACCACAAGGCAAGAAAAGACATAAAAGATGTTCAACTAGGAAAGGAAGAGGTGAAATTATCATTTTTTGTGGATGATATGATTTTATATATAGAAAACCCCAAAAGCTCCATAAGGGGAGAAATCTGAACAATAGAGGAGTATAGCAGAGTGACAGGATACAAGATCAATAATCAGAAGTTGATCGAACTGCTATACAATTCAGATAAGACCACAGAAGAGGAGATTAAAAAAAAGAGGGGTACCCTTCACAATTGCAAAGCACAAATTGAAATATCTAGGGATATACCTGACTAAAAAACAAAAGAAATATATGATGAAAATTATGGACCACTATTACAAGAAACCAAGAGTGACTTCAACAAATGGAAAAATATGCCATGTTATTTGTCAGAAGACTCAATATAGTAAAGATGTCAATTCTATCCAAGGTACTGTATAAGTTTAATGCAATTCCGATACAATTACTCTCATCCTTCTTCAAAGAAATGGAAACAAAAAGATTACCAACTTCATATGAAGAGGGAAGAAGTCCAGAATGAGCAGAGAGTTCCTCATGAAGAGGGATAGTGTGGGAGGGGTTGCTTTATCTGACGTTAGTGCATAGTTTACAGCCACAGTGGTCAAAACAGTACGATATTGGCATAATGATATATAACCATATCAATGGAAAAGAACCGAAAACCCAGAAGTAAAACCATCAACACACAGACAACTGATCTTTGATAATGGCCCTCAAAATATCAAATGGGAAGTAGATACCCTTTTCAACAAGTGGTGCTGGAAAGAAATGGATATTTATCTGTAGAAAAAAGAAGAAAGACCCTTACCTCATTCCATGCACTAGAATAAACTCAAGGTATATCACAGACCTGGAAATAATACCCTAAACTATTAGGGGCATCAATGAGGGAATTGGGACCAACCTGAGCACTTTGGCACAGGGATTACGTGGGCTATCAGAAATACGTAAGGACACAAACACAGAGAAGGCTCAAATAGACAAGTGGAATATATTGAAGATATAACACCTATGTACATTGAAAGAATTAGCCAAGAGAGTAATAAGAGAGAGAGCCTATGGGCTGGGAAAATGTCTTTGGCAATGACAAATCAGATAAAGGCCTTATTACTAAAATCTACAATACCCTGATAGCTTCCAAAAAGAGCAAAACTAATGGCCCACTGAGAAGGTCAGCAAAGGACCTGAACAGAAGTCTCACGGAGACAGAAAACTGAATGGCCAATAAATATATGAGAACATGTTCCTGATCATTAGCCATAAGAAAAATGCAAATCAAAACAGCAATGCTATATCACCTAACACCCTCAAGGATAGCCCAATTTAAAAAATTAGAAAACAACAAGTGTTGGAGAGACTGTGGGGAGATAGGGACTTTTATCCACCGCTCATGAACCTGTTGGTATGTACAGTCACTATGGAAATCAAAACAGATGGAAATTGAGCTTCCATATGATCCAGCAATCCCCCTACTGGGCATATATGCAGAAAAGACAAGCATCAATCCACGACCACACATCTGTGCTCCAAAGGTCATCACAGCACTGTTCACAATCTGAAGGAGTTGGAAGCAGTCCAAATTTCCATCAACTGATGAATGCATTAAAAAGCTGTGGTACATACATACAATGAAGTACAAGGCATCGTTGAAAAGCAGTGATGAATGCATGAAGCACATCACCGCCTCTGAAGAACTGGAGGAAATTATGCTAAGTGAAGTTAGCCAAGCTCAAAGGGACAGATACAATATGAGTCTGCTGAGGTAAGCTTAATAATAAAAAAAAATGTAAAAAGGAGCATCAGGAAAAAGTTCTGTCCACAGAAATTTCTGGGGGGAGGCCCAGGTAGTATGGCAGGGGCCAGGCCAAATCCAGGCCTACATATGGCAGCCAACTAGGGTGGAGGTGACGGGAGGCAGATGCTGATGTGTAGAGAGGGAATGGGGGTCTAATCCACCCAATAGAGGCTGAGCACAATAGTTGAGTATGTGGAAAGTAAAAGAATTAGAGGAGAGAACTGGGCAGTCAAGGGCATTTACATAGATGAATATATTTATATAGGGTGATGGGGTAATAGATCAATGTGCATATATGTATGGGGTAGGTATTAGGACAGCAGATGGGCATTGGATCTTCACTCAAGTACTTCCTCGGTGCAGGAACATTTTGTTATACTAAATTGACATTTCATGATGCTCACCTTGCCGACATGATCACTGAAAACAAATGTGTGCATAAGTATATGTGGTGAAGATAACAGATGGTGGGTGGCTATCAAAAGATGCAGTATCTGGGATCTTAAAGGCTTGATGGTAAACAAGTGGCCATCTAGTTAGAAGCAACAAAGTCCACATGAAAGAAGCACACCAGCTTGTGAGTCCACAAGGTGTCAAAAGGATCAGTTATCAGGATTCACGGACTAAATATCATAACATTGCGTGCTGGGGGTAGTGATACCAGGAAGGTGGAGTGGAAGGGAGGAATCAATTGTAGGGATCTACATATTATCTCTCCAGAGTATGGACAGAGGGAATATGGGTGAGGGAACACAATGGACAGAGTATGATATGAAAAAGTAATAACAATTTGTAAGCTCTTAAGGATTCATGGGGGACAGAGGGTGTTGAGGGAGGGGAAATATGGAGAATTGGTACTGGGCAACTAAGTGTAAGGAGGATGTTTTTGTCATGATGTTGGCAACAGGTGTGCAAATGTGGTATGCATACAATTGATGCATGTGTTGGTCATGATGGAAGTTGTAAAGGTCTCCAATGAAATCATTTATAAAATGACAATTAATAATAATAAAAGATTAGGTCAGATTCTGATGGTGTGACAAACCATCAATTGCTCACATTTTAGTTCAGAAGAAAATTAAAACAAGTCACTACATTCAAAATACGACCTTGGGTCTATACATCTGAATTTTGAGAACATCTCAAAAATAAATTTTTGGTATATAACACTAATGAGAGAACACCTGAGGGGCTATGGGAACACATCAAGTATATCATTCATGAAGAAAGCAAAAAGTCATTAAAGGCTGGGGGGCGGGCAAGCAAAGACCAAAGTGATGTCAAAAGGGACTCTGAGACTTGTTTGTAAACATAGAGTAGTTCAAGCAAATGGGGAAAAAATGATGAAGTGGAAGCGCTGAGTAGAAATTTTCAAAGAGCAACGCAAGGAGACAAAACCAAATATAATAATGAAACGGGCAAAGATCTAGGATTAGAAAACCAAAAGGGAAGAAGAAGTTTAGCATTTATTAGACTGAAAGATTGAAGACAAAACTCAATGCTCGAGTCACAACCTTGACAGATTCTATGGGAAAACTTTTGAATGATGCAGGAAGCATCCAATTAGATGGAAAGAATGCACTCACTGTACCAAAAAAAACCCCCCAAAAAAACAGAAATAACAAAACTGGTTGACATTCAACCATTTCAACAATTAGTGTAAGGATAAGATCAAATGCTGCTGAAGCAAAGAAGTTCAAGATGTATTGAATTATACAGTAGAACCCAGGACCTTGACCCTAATCTGTTCTAGAAGAAGCATCAAGATGTGATCCAGCTGAGTCCCAAATCAAATTTTCCCCTTAAAAAAAACTGAAAATGTTTTAGTTTATTCTTGACCACCAAAGATTTGCCCTTACCTTGCCTTTTTATACAAGATATTACACAGAAATTTCAAAGTAAATAAATTCAGTGTCAAATAATATAATTTTAAAAAAAGAAGCACAGCATTTAAAATGTTTTTTTAACAGGGACTGCATGGCCAATACCTTGAGATTGGTGAAGATCTGGATCTGTGGACACCCATGTAGAGAGGCTGTATAGATAGGAGCCCCTTCCATAAATTCAAATGGCAGCTTTGTCTCAGGACTTTGTTTTCCCTTTCTTTGCTTTATTTCACTAGGACCTGGCTGGATTTTATCTAAAAACAGCACAAAAAGCCACAAAAAATAAGAAAAGTATAGCAAAATGCTTGGGACACAGCCGCAAAAGGTTTCCAGGGGTCGTCAAACTTTTTAAACAGAGAGCCAGTTCACTACCCCTCAGATCATTTGAGGGCCAGACTGTAGTTTATAAACAACAACAAGAAAAACTATGAAAAAATTCATTGCTGGCCTGGGTTGTGCAGGCTGCTAAGCAGGACAGGCAGTGCCAGCAAAAACATCCCGTGGACCGTATAAATGTCCTTAGCAGGTCACATGTGGCCCGTGAGCGGTAGTTTGAGGATTAAACAACGCATATGAACACCACCAACTAATGCCGAGTGACAGAAATACAAACAGCTTTTGTGGACAAAAATCACCTGTACCAGACTGGATTCTGATGTTTTATTGGTGCTCTCATGCAAAATTTTCTCAATATTTTGCTTCTTTATCCGATTGTGTCTAGTATTGGTGCTGCTGAGTACCGAGGTTCCACTGTATAAGCCATACATAAAGGCTCAGGGAATCGGTGGAATAACAAATGAAATGTTTCAGCAACTGGTAACACACTGGAAGAAGAGCAGGTGTGACAGAACATCTGGAAGACAGCTGCTACTTGGTCAACTGACTGGAAGTGACCCATACGGGTGCCCTTTCCAAAGACAAGTATCCTAACAAAATGTTCAAATTATGGAAAATATGCCACACCAATACACCAGTATCACATGCAAATAAATTTTGCTGATCTTGCCACCATCATTGTAGTTTCTAGTAGTTCTGGACGATTCAGAAGAGAGATGTAAAAAGCGACATCATTGCAGCTGTCAGATGGATCTTGGGTCAAAGTAGATCAAGGCACCGTTCGATATGAGAGAGAAAAATAAGGTTATCTGCTCCTATAAAAATTACAGTCTCTGAAGCACACAGGGACAATTCTACCCTGTCTTATAGCACAGCTATTGGTCACAATCAACTCTAAATTGTAGTGAGGATTTCGTATTTCCCTTTTCTTCCTCTTCTTGAGTTATTGGAGAATCTGCAATTCTGGATCATAAGAGTTTTTCAAAGATTTGTTTTAGTATTCTGTGGTTTATCTTTCCATGGTATCTTTTCAATGAATAACATTTAAAAGTTAATTAAATCTGAGTTATAACAGCTTGAATCACTAGTGCTTTTAGACTTTTCTAATCTTTGTCTACTACATGGTCATAAACACTTTTTCCCCAATGTTGTCTTCAAATAGTTTGGGCTCTAAGTTTTAAGTCGCCCTCACCCTTGTTTTGGTCAGGATCTTTGGAAAATCTCCCACTTGTATTTTTGTTTGGTATGAAGTAAACATTTAAACTTGCTTATTTATCCATCTACCTCTGCATTGCTCTTTTATTTCCTTCATTGGATTATCTGAGCTTTCTTCCAGAAATTAATTGATCATAAATGCAGGGTGTATTTCTCAACTGTCAATTTGATCCAATTCGTCTATGTATCTATATTAATGCCAATAGTACATTTAGAAGCATTAGAGATACAACGTTTCCTTGATTTTTGGTTGTCATTTTTATGTTTATATTTTGTATTTTACTTTCCTGAGTTCTTTCCCTTTCCTTTTGTTTGGATGACCTGGCTAATATCTGCCAAAAGCCACTGTGACTTTCAAAGAGCTTGCATTAAATGTAGAGATCAATGTGAGTAGAGTTGTCATTATAATACTGCTGAATATTCTAGTCCATGAAAACTCAATGTAGACTTCATTTAATTATCTTTAAAATTTCTTTCAGTAATATTTTTAAAATTCACCACACATATTTTGTACTTGTTAAATATTTGCCTTATAATTTACACTTTAAATGTGCTATTATAGTTGAATTTTCTTAAATTGTATGTGTTTTTTGCTAATTACAATTATAGAAAAATTGAATATACATATTGATTTTGTGCCAGTTGACTTTGGTGAATTTTATTATCTGTAATCAACTGATCATTGCTTATGGCATTACTGTTATTGCTGAATATTATTGAATGTTTATATTTATTTTATTTATACTTATGCGGAATATCAATAACTATTTTAATTGAGTTTATTGTTGCTTCACATGGCTTTGATACCAAGGTAGTACTGTTGTCACCGAATGAGTCCTGCTGTGTTTTTCGGTGGTATACTTTTCCTCTCTGTATTTTATTTTTCGTAGTTTATACTGCAATGTCTCTAAGTATGTTAATCTTTTCTTTGGCATGTTTAGTCTGCTATAAATCCCATCTGGAGAAATTTTATCTTAGAATTATAAATTTCACCACTAGGAGTTTTATTTCAGTCACTTTTATTGCATTTGCTTGCATTTCACATGCTCAAGTATTCCTCTGCTTTCTTGAACATATGGAATATAATAATTCCTTTAATATGCTTGCCTAATAATTCCATCCTCTGTGTCTTTTTCTGTCACTTTACATTGACTGATCTTTCTCCATATTCAGAGCCATATTTCCCTGTTTCTTTATCTGCATGTATTTATTAGGTGGCAAACCTTGTAAGTTTTACCTTGTTGCATGTTGAGTAATCTATAAATATTTTTGAGCTTTATTTTGGGACATAGTGAGCTACTTTGGACTTTTTTTGATTCTCTAAGGCTTGTGCTCAAACCTTATGAAGCAGGATCAGATCAGCCTTTAGCCTGACCCCAATTTCCTCTCCTTTTGAGGCAATCACCTTTTGTGTACTCTATGAAATTCCTGTGGGTTAAGATGCTTCCTTCCTTACTAGTGAAAACAGCATCCCTCTCCAGCCTTATGTGGCAGGTGCAGATTATCCATCTATTCCTTTCATGTGGTTCTGTCCCTAACCTCATGTAAATTCCTCCCATGTATGCACTGATGACTAGTCGACTGAGGATTGGCTGGGACCCTTTGTAGAGGGTGTGAGAAGCTCTTCCCTCGTAGATAGAGTTCTTTGTAAAATGTAGCTATCTCCACTTCCCAGACTGCCGATTTCACCCTGTCAGCTCAGGAGATTATCAAACTCCACATGGGCTTTCCAAGCCTTTTGTGCTCGGTGTCATCGCATACCAGAGTAGCCTTCCACCAGAAACTAGTTCTTGGTAAGCAGAACAACCAGTCTGACTCTGTGGCCTTTGTCAATCACCATCTTTACCTGTCCAACTCTCAAAGTCTGCAATGTTACTCACACATTTTCCTTTGTAGTTTCTTATTTCAGGAGGAAGGGAAAATCTGCTTTCTCTCACTTATTTTGGAATGTCTGTTTCATAGTCATTCTTTTTCTAGCAAGCTCCTCAATAAAAATGTAATATATTGAAGTTTTCTTCTAGTCCATGTTTAATTAGGAATAAAATAAGAGGTACTGTTTCAGTTTATAAACATCCCACATTTTACCCATCACTGAAAAAGGACACAAAACTAGTACTCATCTCAGTGCTTTGAATTATTAAGAGGACTTTCAAGAAGCAAATGAGTGCCACATGCACACCTAAATATATGCTGAAAAGCCCATTTACAGAATTCAACAACTAGTTAGTCATCTTACTTTCTGAATTAGCAGCATCATTGTCAAAATTTAGAGGAGGTATGGGTTAAAGAAAGAAGGTAAAAGGAGATAATTTTAAAGACTACCCAATCAATCTTCTAAACTATTGAAATGCAGATGTACATCAGAAGTTATCCTAATGAACTTTGCTTTTAATTAGCAAAAAATACATGAATTATGATGATACATTTGTTCCCCAACCAAATATGTATATTACAACTCTCATTTCTCTTATTCATTTTAGCTGTTTAGAATTTTAAGCATCAGCAAGGAATTTACCTCATAATTTGTTTCAGTTATTATAATAATTAGCTATGTGCTCACGGTAAAGTAATTTGTTGGGAGGAACAGATGTATTCTTTGCACTTGTTAATAACCCTAAATGTTCTCATTATGTTCAATCTCAGTAGACCAAGAAGCTTCCATGAATATTCTGACAAGAAGGAGGTGACTTCCATGGGAGCTGGAAGTCGTGTTCCTATAATGATAATTTACATAAGGAAGACATGGAGCCACATGCACTTGGAATGGCCTTAAAAGAAAATCAAAAGAAGCTCAGCGGCATCATTTGAGAACACATAGTTGCACGGGGGAGCCCTCATTCTCAGATAGGCTCATTATGTTAGATTCCAATTCAGCTTAGTTCAGACACATTGGTGCTCATGGCAATTCTTGTTCAGATTAGAAAAAAATATAAGTATTTTAAATTTATTATTAGGTCATAAAAAACTATATATTCAGAATAATTTAAAGATGGCAAAATGTGGCAGTCAACAAACTTTAAAGCATAGCATATAACAATTAAACCAAGAGAAGAGTTATTTGAAAATGTATCAATTGGTTGGACTTAATACAATCTCTTTAGTACCAAAAAATTAAAAGATTTCAAGGCTTGAGAAAACAAGCAACCAACCTGTATGACCACGTGGTATTGAAGGGATCTAGTGTCAGGCACCAGAGAGCTAAAATTATATCATTATAAATGAGGAGGATTAGATTGGGGACCCAAAACCCATCAATAGGTGAAGCAACATTCCCTTACAGAGCGGTTGCAGGGAGATAATGAGCCAGTTAGGGTGCAGTGTAGCAACGATGAAATATGCACCTTTCCTCTAGTTCTCAAACGCTTTCTCCCACCCACTATCATGATCCCAATTCTAACAGACAAATCCAGCTAGACCAGGGGGTGTACTATGGGGTCGGAAACATGGGGAATTTAGGATAGATATTCCCTCAGGACAAGTGGTGAGAGTGGTGATACTGGGAAGGTGGAGGGATGGTGGAATAGAAAAGGGGATCCAATTTCAGTGATCTACATGTAGACTCCTCGAAGGGACACATTGGACAGTGTACAGTATAAAAAAGTAATAAAGATTTGTAAATTATTAAGCATTCATGGGGGAGGGGGAGGGATGAGGGAGGGGAAATATGGGGAGCTGGTACTGAGGGCCTAAGTGGAGGAAGGATGTTTTGAGAGTGATGATGGCAATAAGTGTGCAAATGGGGTCTGCATACAATTGATGTATGTATGGATCATGAAGGGGGTTGTATGAGCCCCTAATAAAATGATTCATTTAAAGAAAGGGGGGAAAGAGGAGCTTATACCAAGGGCTCAAGTGGAAAATATTTGGAAATGAATATGGCAACATGTGTACAAATATGCTTGATACAAATGATGTATCCAGTGTTATAAGATCTGCAAGAGCCCCCAATAAAATCATTGAAAAAATCAAAAGAAATAAAATAAGGTACTCTTGCCAGAACAATGCTAAAAATTACAGAAAAAAACTGAGACCATAATTAATATGCTGCTTTATAAAGAGATTATTTCAATAAGTAGTAAATGACAGAAAATATTTTAAAAATTTTTAAACAGAACTTATTAGAGATTTATTTTTGGTAGGTCCTGAATGGGTTACTTATTTTTCTAAGTCAGTCAATCAGAAGTCACCACCAAGTGACAAACATCACTCAGTTACTTTTTCAACGAAGCCATTTCCTTTTCTCTTCAAGAGCATATTTAGTTGTAGTCAGGGTTCTTAGAAAGGGAGAGAGAGGCTTTCAAAACATTCTATCCTCTTAAGAGTAGATGTCCCCTACAATGTACCCTATGCCTGATCTATTTTCCAAAGTTGTCTGTATTTTGGGTTTGTAGAATTGTATTTTATTGTTGCTTGTCATATTAGGACATTCTTAGCAGTGTCATGTCAGCAATGGTCACCCTCTTGAAGTGTGTTACATGTGTTTCATTATCTGGAACCCATAATTGATAAACCTCTAGAGACAACAAGTTTAAAAAGAGTTTCTGAAATAAAGGGAAACAGTGGCAGCAGCAGAATGAAGGGAAGTCGATGTCAAGAAGTTCATGTAGAAAAAAAATGTTTGGAAACTGATTGTCGTAGCAATTTATGGTAGTTACATAATTTCTGGTCAACTTAAGGGTATTAAGAGTGAAGGGGTGGAATGTAGTCTATCAATCACGTCACAGACTAATGATACCTCCTTTTGGACCTACCTTTTCATGAGGGTTCTGGGAAATTCCTCTCTTTGTCTTCCTCTTCCTGTTGACAAGCCATGTGGAGACCTCAGGGAGCAGAGACTCATGTCAGCCTCAGGAAACTTCCAAATCACTGGATCCACAAGACTTTTCACCCATCAACCGGTGATCTTCCTGTGCTCTACGTCGTTGCATGTGGCTGTTTGAGTCTGAAAGATGGATTAGTATTGGACTTACATGCTAATTACATTACATGATATCATTACATGATATTACATGCTAATATCAGAATGATGAGCTTAAGCTGAACTGGGCTGGGATGTTTTCTTGATATGTAATTACTCCTTGATAGAAATCTCTTTCTTAAACATATATGTCTCTGGATTTCTTTCTATAGACAGTCAAGTCTAACACACAGCTATACAATTCTGCTTTGTGTGCTTGAACTATGGAATGATGTGTGTGTGTGTGTGTGTGTGTATATATATATATATATATATACATAAGAATTTTAAAATCTCATTTTAGGAAGGATAAATAATGTATAATATACCTATTGCTAGAACTTATGTATGATATGCAATCTTTTGGGGGTTTCTGAGCCTGTAAAACTTTAGGATAGCCTACAGTTTCATTTTTCTCCCATGAAGTACCTTTTGGTTTTGAACTGCTGACTTTGTGGTTAACATCTCAATCTGTAACCTATACCCCTATCAGAGCTCTTTCACAAGGCATGAACACTGCATATGTCTAAGAGTTGTCAATGATGGAGGCAAAAATATTGGATATTAATTTTTAAGATGAGGACCACTTCTTCTGTTCCATCTGTGATCCATGACCTCCCCATGACATCATCAGGAATCCTAGAGGTTTAATGATGCTCTTCTAATTGCAGAACACATTTTCTTCTGAGCTGAAGGCAGGAAGAGTGCACAAAGCATCTGACAAGTCTCAAAGTCTTTGCCACTGAGTGGATTCTGACTCATCAGGACCTTGAGGAACAGAGTTAGACTGCTTCTGAGGGTGTGCAAGGCCAGTGTATATGGAAAAGTATACTCCACGTCGGTGTCTTGTGGAACAGCTGCTTGGTTTGAATGACTTTTCAGTAAGCATCTGTGCTCTTTACATCATTTCATCTCAACTTGAAGATATATAAAATTGTTGTGTGGTATCCAACTTATCAATCTGGTCACAGCTTGATGGTGCCTCCTTGTGGGTGTGGCTTTTTCATAAAGAAGGCCCTGGGAACAGCCCCTTATCTCCTCCTGGCAGAAGCTGGTTGCTGCCAGAGCTTTGTGATGTTACCACCGCCGTTAGATCACACGACATTGCACCCACCAGCCTGTGATCTTCCTGTACTCTTTATCATTGCACGTAGCTGCATGAATCTGCAAAGGGAATTATTCTATAGAGACTAATGAACTTGAGTTGATGTAGATGAGATATTTTATTGATATATAATTACTTGTAGATATCAAGCTCTTTCTTACACACATATGAGTGTCACTGGATTTGTTTCTCTAGTCAACACAGCCTAACACCGTATCCATGGTTTAAAAAAAAATCCAATTTGCTCTCTGCTCCTTCTCATGCGACAGGCAGCCGCCTCTTCCTGTTCTCGCATAGTCCCAGCAGCAACCCAGAGACGCCATGGTGAAGGTCTGAGAGAATGGATTCGGCTGTATTGGACACCTGGTCTGCAGGGCTTCTTTCGAGGCTAGCAGAGTGGATAGCGTTGCCAACAAAGACCCCTTCATTGACCTGAACTACATGGTCTACATGTTCAAGTATGATTCCACCCATGACAAGTTCAATGGCACCGTCAAGGCTGAGAACAGGAAATTGGTCATCAATGGGAAGCCCATCTCCATCTTCCAGGAGCGAGATCCCGCCAACATGAAGTGGGGCAAGGCTGGTGCTGAGTATGTCGTGGAGTCCACTGGTGTCTTCACTACCCTGGAGAAGGCTAGGGCTCACCTAAAGGGCAGAGTCAAAAGGGTGATCATCTCTGCCCCTTCTGCCAATGCCCCCATGTTCATGATGGGCGGGAACCATGAGAAGGATGACAACTCCCTCAAGATTGTTAGCAATGCCTCCTGCACCACCAAATGCTTAGCGCCCCTGGCCAAGGTCATCAATGACAACTATGGCATCATGGAAGGACTCATGACCACAATCCAGGCCATCACTGCCACCAGAAGACCATGGATGACCCCTATGGGAAACTCTGGAGGGATGGCCGTGGGGCTGCCCAAAACATCATCCCGGCATCTACCAGTGCTGCCAAGGGTGTGAGCAAGGTTATCCTGGAGCTGAATGGGAAACTCACTGGCATGACCTTCCATGTCCCCACTCACAATGTATCCGTCGTGGATCTCACCTGCTGTCTGGAGAAACCTGCTAAGTACGATGACATCAAGAAGGTGGTGAAGCAGGTGGCCGATGGTCCCCTGAAGGGCATCCTGGGCTACACTGAGGACCAGGTCGTCTCCTGTGACTTCAACAGTGACTCCCACTCTTCCACCTTTGATGCTGGGGCTGGCATTGCCCTCAATGACAACTTTGTCCAGCTCATTTCCTGGTATGACAATGAATTTGGCTACAGTAACAGAGTGGTGGACCTCATGGTCCACATGGCCTCCAAGCAGTAAGAGCCCCTGGATCACCAACCCCAGCAACAGCACGAGAGGAAGAGAGGCCCTCAGCTGCTGGGGAGTCTTTGCCCCTAACTCAATCCCCCAACACACTGAGACTATTTCATCCAGACCCCCTGAAGGAAGGGGAGTGGCTTACTCAACCCTATCCTGACATGTACCATCCAGAAAGTATACAGTATCCCCCCAAAAAATCCAATTTGTTTGTTTAATCTTATTAAAACCTATGACTTATTATTGCCTGATAAAAGTATTGTATAGCCACATTATTCTAACTTATGAAACTTAATTCCCACTCCCCTAATCAGGTTTTTTTTTAATTTTCAAATCATCAGATACAACTTTCAACACAGAATACTTTAAAAGTTGAACTTATTTATTTTCTGTTTTTTCTCCATCATCCATGTGAGATGAGTAGGAAGAAAGGCCTGTCATCTACTTCTGACAATCAGTGCCAGTTAAAACCCCACAAACCATATTGGACAGATCCATAACCAATCAGCAAACGCACGGCTATCAAGTCGTTTTGACTCATGGCAAATCTGTATGGCAGCAGAACTCTCCCTGTGGGTCTCTGACCCACTATTCCATTACAAATAATGGAATACAAAGCCTCATACATCTCTTCAAGAATAGCTGGTGGATTTGAATAGGTGACACTATCTTTTATTTAAATTTTATTCTTAGGGTCTTCTTTAATGATCTGGTTAGTATTGGTCTTTCTGTGGAGGGAAACACAAGTCAGATACAACCACCACTTTATATGTGCTTTTCATAGTCATTTAGAATGTCTGCTACTTACAGTTCTATTTATCTATAAATTATAGAGCAAGTCCTGAAGGTAGTTGGAATGGGCCTTAGTATATTGAAAGTGGAATTTACTTTGTAACCCTTTCAAAACCAAATTATTTCCTGCTTTCTTTCTTTGTGTGTGTGCGCAGTGATTGAGAGCATGGATTTTCAGTAATGGAATAAATTTCAGACGAGTTATTTAAAAATTTGAGGCACTTTGAATTTCGAAAGAGCTAGTAGAGGCAGTTGTTGACATGAGGCCTCCATTTCTAAAGTCAAACAGTTGTTCAGGTTCCCATTAGCTGGCAGTAGCACATCAAAAGTGCAGCAACATCTACATGAACCTGAGAGGCAGAACATGTAGGGGGAGATCATCTGTCCAGAAGGTCATAAAAATGTCAAGCTATTATTACATACCTGTAAATTATGAAATATCTATGCCAATATATGAACTCCTTCTTTTAATTTTGTTCTTTAACTTGTCTTTATTACAACTTACATTTGGAGGCAAAGATTTTTCTCAAGCATTTCTTAATTTTGAAAATATACTTTTTTCAGAGGTTCATCTTCCCTTTCTTTTTTTTGGCATCACTGCTCTCTGTTGGTGGGAGTAGGAGGTCCAGCCTTTGCTTCTCTGGAGCTGCTGCTGGTATTGAACCTCCATCCCAGTGGACCGCAATCCCGCACACGATCACTACGCCACTGGGGCTCCGCTCCTCATCTTCTCTTAAATGCTAAGAAATAAAGAGTTTGGTTCACATCACCTGTTAAATCCAGATCATATAAACCTGTGGGCTTAGATATTTTGTATGGAATGACTATGTGGCTATCAATCAAGCACTAGAACCCTGTATTGCTACACTCTTACACTCTGAGCATTTATTTTTTGACATTATGCAAAGATCTAATTTGCCCTTAAGGCATCGGTTCTCAACCTGTGAGTCACAACCCATTTAGGAGTCAAACGACCCCTTCACAGACATCACCCGATTCATGACAGTGGAAGTGATAATAATTATATGATTAGGTTGTCACCACAACATGAGGAACTGTATTGAAGGGTAGTAGCATTAGGAAGGTTGAGAACTACTGCTGTAGGGTCTTTCCAAGTATGCCAAAGCTGTTTTAGATTTGTGTACTCCTCAGCTTTAAGTCAGGCCATGATCACTTACCTGTTTTGTTAGATATTTAGGATAAGATGTTTCCAGGAAAGCAGCCTGGCATATGGCATAACCACTGAATCGCTCACAAAGCCACTTTTCATATTGCTTTATGTGCAGTGAAACAAGGCACATTATGACTACAGGGCACCATAATTCACTGTAGGTTCTGTTTTTACTTAGTCTGCACACTAAATTATGAAGGCAGATTGTTTCTTGGTCTCTGTTGAAATTTATAGCACATACATATTTTCCTCTAAATATCCTTTCAACTGGAAGATGTTTCGTAAATCTCAGAGAAATTCTCTTTAGATGATGGGTGAGAGACCCTGGGGCATGATTGGTTTGTTATTGTGATTTAAGCTGTTTTAAGCCATTATAAAATATATTTAACCTAGGCTCTACAGATGTGCCAATGCCAATACACATGATTGGCACAGGTTCAGCGGAGGCCATTGGCATAGCTGGCATTTAGAATCTGTAAGATGCATTCTTTTGGGTTTCAATCTTCTCTGTCACATGCACTCAAATCCTACACTTTTAATCATCATTTTTTTTATTCCCCAAGAAGTTATAAGACATATGATGCAAACATATCCAGGAAAGGCAAATTTACAGTTAATCTCATGCTACTCTGTATGTACGATAGCATATAACATTCAAACTGATGGTTGTGGGAGTTTTACCTATCCTGTAAAATCTAAATCCTGATAACCCTACATCAAAATATGGTCAGTCTTAGAAAAAGCTTTAGCAATCATCCTACTTTGCATTTATATTACCAGGAGAGCTAGATGAAAGATCAAATTTTCAAAAGAAGACAGCAGAGAGAGAAAAAAATTTAGAACTTTAATTTTACTCTTTGATAATTTTCCCAGTGCCTTCTCTAAACTACTTTACTCTTCCCTCAAATGTATTCTAAAGTAATCAGTAAAACACATCACTATAATGAGATATAAGCCTAGGCATATAATTTCTTCGGAGAACTCTTTTAATTTCTCCACTTTTGCCAAGCAAAGCCGCAAGCTTCACCTTATTAAGTCACAGTTCCTTAATTTGTTAAGGAATTTAATAATTAAATAATTTAATCTATTAAAATTGGGGTCAATAGGATATAAAATAAAATACTGGGGCTGAGCCCCGGTAGCGTAGTGGTTGAGTGTGGGAATGCAGATGACTGCCTTGGTTGTTCAAATCCAGTAGCAGCAAGGTTGGGCCTCCCACTCCCACCAGAGGGCAGTGATGTCAAAAAAAAATTTTTTTAAATAAAAAAACTGGAAGTCTACAGAAAAATCTTCAGAACAAAAGTGATGATTTAAAAATTATTATATAAACAAAGTATAAAGTAAAATATTCACATTAAAATATGGCAATTTACAAAAATATCTATTTTTAATAATCTTGGAATGATAGATATTTCAGGAAACACACAAATCTGGAATAATTATTTGGAGGAAAACAGATCATAGGAGAGGTACACTTAGAAAATACCAGAAGGAAAAAAAAATTAAAAAGGCCCCTGTGAACTTGTGAATTGGGTCCCTGCTTGATGACCTCACTTGGAGACACAAAGGAGATAAATAGATCAATGGAGTCCAGATACACACAGTTTACTTCATCTTTTTTGCTGATAAGACTCTTGGAGCCACACTAGAGTTCTGGAATGGAGGAACCCCGTGGAGACCCTTAACAGCATTGAGATGCTTCCACTGCCACTGGATCCACAAGACTTTCCACCCACTGGCCTGTGATCTTCTTGCAGTCAGCATAGTTGCATATGATACATAAGTCTAAAGAGGAATTTATAGATTGGTATCAGATATACAGGTTGTGTTAATCCAGATAGACTAGAGAAACAAATTCATAAACATGCATATGTATATAAGGGAGAGGTTTATATGCAAGAGGAATGGAACATTGAGAAAGCATCCCAACCTAGTATAGTCCAAGTACAGAAGTCTGATATTAGCCCATATGTCTGAAACTAGCCCATTAGTCCTCTTCAGATTCATGAAGCACATGCAATGATGCCAGGATAATCACAGGGCAGTGGGTGCCAAGTCTTGAGTATCTAGTGGCAGTAGAAGCATCTCAGCATTGGTAGGGGTCTTCCCATGACCTCCCAAGCATGTCAGCATTGGCAGGAGTTTCCACATGGTTTCTCTAGTCCCAGAGGTCTGGTTCCATCAGGGTAAGCCTATGTGGCTTCTCCTCTGGCTCCTCCAGGAGTCAGGGTCTATCAGAATGCTGCCATCTCATGTTGCCAGTAGAATGTCTCCAAGAGACTCAGTCATAAGTCTCTCAACTCCAATTGGGAAATACCACTATATTTCCCAGAATTTTCAGGAGAAAGCCATGCCCAAGCTGAGGTCCTGTTGGCTATCTCCAGATTGACAGGTTAGACTCCATACCTACAACCTCAATCATGAAACTGACACCAAAGTACATGACTGCCACATCAGCCAATATCCAGCTTATGGACTTGATCTGGACTGAACTGGGATGCTGTCTCAATATGCAATCTTTATTTTATATGAAGCTCTTTATTATGCACATGAGCTTCCCTGGATCTGTTTCTTTAGTCTCTCCCAACTAACCAACTAACATATTATGGTAACTTGGGAGTACATTGCTAGAGGAACAAATCATGAAGATGGAGAGTGGATATTGTTTGACTTCTTTCTCAAGGTAGCTTTTTAATTTTCTCCCCTTTGACTAGTCAGATGTCAGATATGTCCATGTAGTTTATTGAGTTGTTTTCTGAAAATAATAGGAGAAGTTAAACTTGATAATTTTGTTTGGTTTTTGTCTCTGGTTATTTCTCATTGAAATGGAAAACAAATGAGTGTGATTAATGTATATTTTGAGTTCAGGGGAGGAAATTACCACTTGAATTTCTCAGAGACCTGCTGTTTAGTGAAAAGGGCTGGCAGAAGTTTAAAATGGCTGACAGAAGGCCAGACCCTGGCTTGACTGAGTCATACTCAAGGCATATCAATGGAACAGTTTAGAAGAGGAATAAGATAAGTTTAGGTAAGGATAGAATTTGATTGCTTTAAGTTTGGGTTTAGGATTTGGCTTCACTAGGTTTATACTGTTTTCTTCTGCCTATTATTCTTAACATAATGATTGATAGGAATGTTGATTAGCAAGTATAAATGGGCATTTGTGAGCTAACTGCTTCAGCCATTTATTTGAATCATTAAAAGGGTTTAAGAAATAATTTTTTTTTAAAAAAAGAGTTTATGACACACCTGCAAAAAGGCTGTAAAAAGATCAGTCACACTCAGTGTCTTGCATGGTCTGGACATTTAAAAGTGGAGACGCTTGCCTAGGGGACTGTTGACAGGTTGAAGGAAAAAAGTGAACTCTGGACTTCTGAACTGAGTAGAGGTAAGAGAACCTCAGTTCATGACCTAGCTCACAGGGGATAGAATTGTTGAGAACTGGTGATGGGTGCATGGCCTAAAGGCGAGGTAACCAGTGAGCCCCTTGGTGAGGCCAAGTGAGGCAGCCCACATTTAGTTGACTATTGCTGAGCCAGATGAAGAAACATTCCTGAGCCTGTGAACTGGTGTATATTGCTGCTGACTTTATGGACGGCCTGTCCTGACTTGACTTTGCTTATGGCTATGAATTTCTCAAGGTTCCAACTGGAATGATTCTTCACATCAAAGAATATGACTGACTCCTCAGAACACTGAAGGATGTAAGTGGGCAATATAGAAATTGGATATGCCAAAATGGGGAGAATTAAAGGATGAAGTGGCTGGCTTACAAACTTTCCTAGTTGGGGCTGTATATTTGCAGGATCATGGTATAGGTGTTCACTAACTACAATTGGTAGGCATAGAATATTTTTGTGTTGTTACTTATAGAATACTACATTTAAATGAGACTTGGCACATATTGGATTGTATGAATTTTAGTTTTATCCTGTTGGCTACAGATATGATCATATTTATTTTTTGTCTAAAAGTTATGTATGGCTTAAGAGTTGTGTAAAATGTCAAGCTGACTGACACTATGAATGGTAGTAATTGTCAACTTGTAAAGGGGTGGAGTGTAGCAACTTGATGGCCACATTTGGAGGCACAAAGGAGATAAATAGCTCACTCGTGGTCAGATTCCCACAGACACCGTGCTTCACCTTCCTGCTGACAAGACACATGGAGCTACACTAGAGCCCTTGAGTGGAGGAGCCACATGGACACCCTTGTCAGTGCTGAGATTCTTAAACTTTCACTGGTTCCACAAGACTTCCCACCACCTGGCCTGTGATCTTTCTGCACATGGTGTCACTGCATGTGTGGCATGTGTCTGAAGAGAAACTTACTGATTGCTATTGGACTAATATTTCACTTTTGGACTTGACCTGGACTGGGCTGGGTTGTTGTCTCAACATACAATTGCTCTTTTCTATAATATGCATAGACATATGTATGAGTCTTCCTGGAGGTGTTTCTCTAGTCTACGTGGACAAACACACATTGATGATTATTTAAAATTGGAACACCAAGTTAAAAACTGAAGAGGAGCAATAGTTGAAAGATACAACATTTGTTATAAAAACTAAACTGGAGATCACACAATTGACTTTTGCATTGTAATTTTTTTTCCAATAACACAAATGATTACTATAAATGCCGACTTCTGTGGATTTCAGAAAAGACCCTAAACTAGCTAAGGCAATGCAAGAAATGAACAGAGTCGATCAAAAAAGAGCTGCACAGAAAAGTTCAAAAGGGCAACTCAAGGAGACAAAGTCTAATAATATAATGAAGTGAGAAGTCAAATAATGAAATGTATAAACTAGAGTTAGAAAATGAAAGAAGGGAGCACACACAGCATATGTTAAACTGGAACAACTCAAGAAAAATGCAAGACTCAAGTTGGAGCACTGGAAGATTCTACTGGCAATACATTGAATTGTGCAGGAAGTATCAAAAGAAGATGGAACGAATTACACAGAGTCACTGGGCTAGCTTTGTAGCATTTTACAACAACAACATGTAATTGGGACTCGATTCACTGTCATTGATCTCCATGCTGACTCACAGTGACCTTCGGTGGGTTTCCAAACCTGCAGCTGTTCCACGACTTTCTGCCCTGGAGTGGGTGGTGATTTTGAAATGCTGACCATGCAGATCTCAGCCCAACCCGTAACCACTACGCTGGCACCAAAACTGCTAACATGTAGTGTGGACGCTATCGTTATATTTTGCATTTGGTATTGACAGGGTCTATCCGAACTGCTATCATTCATTTAACTCTTACAGATTCTTATACTGTTTAGCTCCTAAGCTTTCTTTTTGAGTGAGATTGTTGGAGTATAATTAATGCAGAGAAAAATTTTATGGATGCACTTTTATGACCTTTACAAATGTATAGATTCATGAAACTAAATATAAAATGAAGATAAATAATGCTTATAGCATTGATATTAGAAGTTACTCTGTGTCCTTTTATAATTATCTATTCCTTCCTCTCATTATCAAGCAACAACTAATATATGCTACTTTTTCCTGAATGTAATCTAAATGGAATCATATTTAAACAAAGTTTTATGAGACTGATTTCTTTCACTAAGCACAATGGATTTGAGATTCATAGACTTTGTTCCTTATGTTTGTTTATTATAGAAAATTAATTTTATATATAATAGCAATAATATTTATAATAATAAATTGTAAATTCCTCTATATAGACTTCTTTTTGTTTTTCATCATTTGAAGGGCATTTGTATTATTTCTAATTTTAGTAATACAAATACAATCGTCATAATTATTTGAATGCATGTTTTAGTGTGAACACAAGTTTTCATTTACCTTGGGTAAATATCTAGAATTGGCTTGTTGTGTGCTATGATAACTGGATACTTTGTTAAGAAACTGAGAAACTGCTTTCCAAAGTAACTGCCCTGATTTCCAAAATGATCTGTATCACATCTCAGTTATAGTTCTGCATATCTATCTCTTGCATATGCTTGATTTTAATGGATTTTCCTGTTTACTTTTTTTTTTGCTGTTTACTTCTTTTGAATGTTCTAAAATCTGTACAAAAGGATTTCAATGTTGTTTCAATTTTTCTTTTCTGATGATAAATTATGTGCTTCCTCTTTATGTGTCTATATACCATCATGTATATACTTTGGTTAAGTATTTGTTTAAATATTTTGCCCATTTTACTTTGGTTGCTTGTCATTGAATTTCAAATCTCTATATTCTGATCACAATCCTTTATTAAATGTATATTTTCTAAGTATTCACTTTAGTCTTATGTTAGATTTTAAAGAGCAGAAGTTCATTTACATACTTATCGATGTATTGGCTTGTGACTCGTGCTAGCAGCTGTGGTATACTGGTTACTCACTCAGCTGCTGCCTCAAAGGTCAGCAGTTTGAAACGCCAGATGTTTCTTGGGAAAAAGAGGAGATGACCTGCTCTCTTAAACATTGCCCTGTCAGAAACCAACAGAGACATTTCTACTTTGTCTTAATGATTTGTTATGAACTGGTATTGACTTCATGGCAGTGGATTTGTTTGAGGGTTTAGTAGCTGATGCAGTGACCATTGACTCATTGTACTCCCATATATAGATAGCCAATGATTTTAGTATCAATGTCTAAAGCAGATACCCTTATTTATTTATCATACAGGCTAAAAATTTGCTCTGTTTAGTATGACAATTTATTTTAATAATTTTATTGGGGGCTCTTACAGCTACTACAAAATTCAGTACATCATTTGTATCATGGACGTCTGCACACATGTTGCCACATACATTTCCAAATATTTTCCACTTGAGCCCTTGGTACAAGCTCCTCTTTAAAAAAAGAAAAACCTCCCCTTTCCTCTCCCTCCCCCCTTTTTTAATGAATCATTTTATCGGAGGCCCGTACAACTCCCATCACAATCCCTAACAACATCTGTTGTATGCAGGCCACTTTTACACACCCATTGCCATCATCACTCTCAAAACATTCTCCCTCCCTCCAGGCCCCCATTATCAGCTCCTTATATTACCTTTCCTCCTCCCTTCCCCTTGAACCCTTAGTAATTTACAAATTATTTTTTCATCCTGTACATTGTACAATGTGTCCCAACACTCGCTTCCCTGTTTTCCGTGTCCCAGAGAGGAGGCTATTTGTAGATTCCTGAAGTAGGCTCTCACTTTCTATTCCTCCATCCTGCCACCCTTCTGGTATTACCACTCCTATTCCTAGTCTTGATGGATCATCTATCCTAAGTTTCCCATGTTTTCAACTTCACTGTCCATCTCCTGGTCTAGCTGGATTTATGTGGTAGAATTGGGATCATGATAGTGGGTGGGAGGCAGCATGGAAACTAGAGGAAGGTTGCATAGTTCATAGCTCCTACCCTGTATCTAACTGGCTCATCTCCTCCTTGTAACCCCTCTGTAAAAGGATGTCACCTCACCTATTGATGGGCTTTTGGTCCCCGATCTGTAATCCCCCTCATTAATAATAATATAATTTTAGCTTATTGATGCCTGACACCGAATCCCTTCACCAACTCATGATCACACAGGTTGGTGTGCTTCTTCCGTGTGGGCTTTATGGCTTCTGAGCTGAATGACTGCTTGTTTACTCAAGCCTTTAAGTCCCCAGATACTATATATTTTGGTAGCCAGGCACCATCAGCTTTCTTCACCACATTTGCTTATGCACACATTTGTCCTCAGGGATCATATCAGGAAAGTGAGCATGCAATGTTGTGCTTTTTAGTTCTTGAAGCCTGATATCTCATTCCTTTGACACCTCATGATTCCATATGCTAGTGTGCTTCTTCCATGTGGGCTTTGTTGCTTCTGAGCTAGATGGCTGCTTGTTTACTTTCAAGCCTTTAAGTCCCCAGATGCTCCATCTTTTGAAAGCTGGGCACCATCATCTTTCTTCGCCACCTTTGCTTATGCACACATTTGTCTTCAGTGATCATGTCGGAAAGGTGAGCATCTTGGAATGCCAATTTCATAGAACAAAGTGTTCTTGAACCGAGGAGATACTTGAGTAGAGTTCTACTGCCCATCTGTTGTTCTACTACTAACCCTATAAGTATACACATTAATCTCTTTCCCCATCCTCACTTATAAATATATGCCCCTATGTACATACTGTATTTGTACCTCTATAAATGTTCATTATCCCCCAGTTCCTTGCTCTATTTCCATTTGCTTTCCTCTTGTCCCACTATCATGCACACTCTCCATTTGGGTTTCATTATTTTTTAATCTGTTACATTAGTCTTAATCAATCCCTATTGGCCTTCTCTCACCCACCTTGTCCCTGCAATTGTATCAAATGTTATTCCCTTTTTCCTGGGCTGGTCGACATCACCACCTTTCCCCCTCCTCCCCCTCTTCAATGTCCCCTACCCTGGAGCCATCAGTCCTGTCATTTTCACCTCCAACCTCTTTGTCAGTCTATCTTGTCTAGATAGACCTGTAGAGGTAGCAATATGTACAAGAAAGGTCTTCCAAATGCAACTTAAGCAAATAAAATAATGATAACAACAGCAAGAAACCCCCTCAATGTACTATACAATATGCAACAGAATAATAAAAATAATAGCAATATAAGAACTTGTATAAAGTTCAAGGTCTGTAGTTGACCTCCTAGAGTGACCCCTGGTTCGTTCAGGTGGGGTTCCAATACCCTGGCCCCAAAGTATATCCTTGTCACTCCATCTGTGCCTCTACGCTGTGTTGCACACTCTCAATGCTTTGCCTTGGTGTGTTTGTGTCCAACAGGGTATAATCTTGACCCCGCTTCTTCTTCCTGGCCCCAATAGGCTTTGGGTCAGTGAGGGTAGCCGTATTTCTTAATGGGGCTGGCCGTGCAGTCCTCTTTGTGCAGTAGCTGTCCTGAGTGGGATTATCATCCTGAAGGCTCGGTGGCGAGGATGCACGTTATTCTCTCTTCCTCCCCTTTCATTTGTTCTCAAGTGCTCTGGTCAGGCTTATCTCACTCCCCAAGCTTTCTGTTAATATTTCTGCTCTATCCTTAATTGATAAGAGAATCATCCCCACTTTTTTGAAGGAACAAACTGAGTCTTAAGTCTTTGTTGAACATTGTGCAAGTGCCCAGATAGAAATCTACTTCCAGCAATAGAAAATATCTTATTCGCTTCAACCATGGTAGAATTATTCCAACCAGTTTTATTAAATGAATTTCTAAGTCAGATAAATAACAGTAACAATAACATTAATCCTGACCTCTAGTATGGATAAAAGAACCTGGTCATGAGAGGAATTCTAAATTCTTTTTTTTAAAATCATTTTATTGTGTGCTCTTACAACTCTTACAATTGTGTCTGGCATATCCATACCTGTACTCCACGGCTCTTTTCCAGACATTTACTTTACATTAAGTCCTTGGAATCAGCTGCTCTTTTTGTCTGCCGCCCTCTACCCCATTCCAACTCTCATGGCTTATAGATTGTAGATTGGTAATTATTTTCGAATTTCTCACTGAGCACTGTCTTCCTGCGCCCCCGGTTCCTGTTATCATTCCCTCTGCTGTGGTTGTGCGTCATTCATTGTGAACTTCCCTCTGCTCCCTCCTCACCTTTCCTCCACTCTTCCTACTCTTTGGGCATCGCCATTCCCTTTCCTATTCCTCAGTTCATGTGTCATGAGTTTTACCTCCTGCCTGGACCTTTGTACACGTTACTGTCTAGCCTGCATTTTGAGGTGGCACTGAGGTGATGATAGCAGGAAGTGAGAAGGCCCCCAGGGAACAGAGGTATATTGAATAATCCATTAGTGGTCTACAAAACCCTAATTGACTCACCCCCTCCCTTGAAACCCTCTGTGGGGGAATGTTCGATTATCCATAGATGGACTGTGGGTCTTTACTCCAAGGTCCCTTCATTCTCACCAATGCATTTTAGCTTGTTTTCTGTGTGTTGTGAATCTTCTAATATCTGTGGCCCAGCCTCTGCGATGCCTCATGACCCCACTGGGTGGTGTGCTTCTTCCATATGGGCTTATTGCTTTACTGTTGATAACCGCTTGTTTTGCTTCAAGCCTTTAAGACCCCAGACACTATATCATTTAACAGCTGGTCACCATCCTCTGTCTTCACCACATCTGCTGATGCACCCATTTTGTCTTTAGCAATCATGTGGGGGGCGGGGAGGTGTGAGCATCACAGAATGCTAGCTTGTTAAAACATAGTGTTTTGTATTGAGTCTGCATCTTCAGTGTATTGGCTTATAAATATATGTAAATAGGCCTATAACGCTAATATTATGGATTAATGTATTTGCAGATGTGCACAACTCTGTTAATCTCCCAATCTATCCCTTACTTCCTAGAGTTTGCCTCTGTTTCCTTTTGCCTCCTCCTGCCCTGCCATCACTTTCCTCCTTCTTGTAGCTCTTAGTGCTTCCTCTCCACTAGCGTGGTGTTGCTCTAATACTCACAGGATCTCTACAGTCTCCTCGATGCTGGTTCTGTTTCCCTCGTTGTTCTCCTGTCCATGATGCCCACTGATCACCACACCCTTCTCCACACCTTTTGGGGTGATTGGCTCTGTTGTCTTCTCCCAGGGCTTCCCTCCCATGGTCTAATTCATACAATTAGGCAAACCATCCATGACCTAGTCTGAAATATAAAAAAAATATATGGTTGAAGAAATAAAAGGAAAATGAAAAAGATGAGAGAAAAGAAAAAAAAAAGATATAGATTCAAGTCCCATGTTACCCTCCCTTCTGGTCCTGAGGAAGATCTGGGGGCGGCTCCTCCTTGCCTGAAGACCATTCTTGGGGTTTTTAAGGGGCCTTGTTGCTCTGCTTCACTCCAATTGCTGGTGTGTCAAATTCCATTCTCCCATTGTCTCCCGCCCATGTGCCCCCATTATTGTCCTGTCTCCATGTTCTCCAGTTAGGGGACAACATGTCTTGAGCTGTTGGTAGCCCCACAGTCCTCTCTGTGTCCCAGTAGCTCCATGCAGGCAACTCATCCTCTGCAATTCATATGCCCATATGGAATCTAGACTGACTGCTCCTTTCTCTTTTCCTTCTTGGTTTGCTTCCATCTGGGAGTGCTTGGTAGGTTTCTCTCTCTCCCCCCACCACCAGGAGTTCTAGTGCTGTTCTCTGCAGAACACTCTTCCAGGCTGGGGGGCAGTCTGCTTCTGGATGTAATTCCAAAGAAATCTATTAGAATTATAAAACAGTAACAAGGTATCAAAACCCACACCCATTGCTTCCATGATGATTCTGATTCTTAAGGACCCCATAGGTAGGAGTTCTGAGACTTTACATCTTTAGGGGACCAGAGAACGTCATCTTTCTCTTGAAGAGAGGGTAGCCCAATGCTATTTGAGAATACTATACAGGCACACTGTTACTTTTTGAGGGACAGAGTAAAATCCAATTGCCTTTATTAAAGAAATAAATGACACATTATTATTTGTTAGTTGTTCTTGTTTTATAGTGATTCTTCATGATCTTGAAATTCTACTCCTGGTATTATATCCCAAGATGATTTGTGTGTGTATGGATGGCTATTTTTGCTTTCTAAAACTGTATAATCTATATGATTCCATAGTCTACCACAGGCTATAATAAAGCTGCTAGCAAGATGAGACTCTGCTGAATTCTTCAGAATAGAATATTTACCTTAATACCAAGAAGACTGATAAAGCACCAACATCTTCATGCTTGTGTGCCCAGGCTGATTGCTGGAAGACCTAATTTTCTTTTGAGCTTTTCCTAACAACAACAGCAAACACATAAGTTGGGTCTGTGGTGACTTCCTGTGTACCAAAAGTGTCTGTAACAGTATCAAAAATGTGATTCTAATTGAGTAGCAAAAAAAAAAATCATTAAAGTGTTGAAGACTCAAGCAAAGAGCCAGCAAGATAAATTGCATTTAATAAGAAGCAGTATTATTAATAAAAAAATGTTAAAATTTTTTAAAATGTTAAAAAAATCCTGTAGCTAAAAATCCCAATAAATTCTATTCAATTTATGACTGAAAAGGAAAACAATAAATATGACCAAAGAAAAATATCTAAAGTTAGATAAAAGTGCCCAACTTCTTCAGCTACAAGACACCTGAATTGTGACCTGGGGCAGAGAGGACATTCTGCCTTATTTCTATGTGGCTAAGGAAGAACAGAGAGGAATTTTTTACCTTTCTCTTAGAGTGCATGTGCCTCTTCCAAGTCTTCAGTAAAAGAGAGGCTTTCTCTGACCACACCGTGGGTGCCCATTCTTTATCCTGGAGAGTCAGTAAGGTGATGGGAGAAGAAATAAAGTCAGACTTAGAGGCCCTTTAATGTGTGACTCCTATGATATTCTATACTTCATAATGATCTAGTCTTAGCATTTACTAATTAGGATAAATTTCATGAAAATATATTTACCTTCTAGTGTCGCATCATGTCTCCTATTCTCCCAAGGTTACCTGAGTCTTGTGTTCTTGGGTAGAGTTTCTTCAGATATCAATCTACTTCCCCAATTACTTGCATTAGCTTTCTGATGTGATCAGAAAAGTTATGGTCCCATTGTTTATCTAACATTTTCTTGTTGTCAGATGAGCTTAATTCTCTTTCCAGTCTTATGCAATCTATATGAAAGAAAAAGTCCGTGTCGACAAAAACAGAGCCCCTGCATGTTTAGTGTAACAAAAGGCTCTGGTTCCCTCCCAGATATAGCAGCATCTTGATGAACTTCCTTCAGAAATTGATATCAATAGTTTACATTTGCCCCAAACTCACATTACCAGTATATTGACATTTCATATTATGGTGAAGAGGATACATATCTGTAAAACCAAATAAGAGTATATTGACTCCATGAGTTTTTCATAGTGTTATGACTGCTGGGTTGTTGGAATACTGGCAGTTACATTACCAGCATTTCAAATGTGAGCATGTCATTCATAGTGTGTAGGTCTTAAAATGGATAAAATAGCTACAAATATCCATTGACACTAGAAGATGGAAAGTACAGCGTATGATTCTAGGAAGATTGGATGTCATTAAAAGTGAAAAAACATCCATAAAGATCAATATTCTAAGCATTTGTGACCCTATGGAACTGATATTTTCCATTTTGAATCAGACAAACACATACATTACTATGTAGGGAATGACATTCATTGTGAAGAAAATATTTTTAAATTTATCCTAGAGCACATCATAATCAATGATAGAGAAAATATCTATATACCTACAAGGAAGAAAGTTTATGGCTGTTATTCATATCTATACCTCAACACTTCATGCCATAAAAGAATATAGCGATTATTTTTAATTTTCTGAAATCTGAGATGCATGAAATATCCAGTGAAAATGCATTTATAATTATAGTATTCTGAATGTAACAGTTAGTAATACAGTAGAAGTTCAATACATGGAAATCTTGACAAATATTTCCTCTGTGGTGCGAACAATACTAGAGATCTTGTGACTGAATCATGCACACCCAGTGACTTTTCATTGCAAATGACTTTTTAATGAGATAAATGGCAACAACATACAGACATATTACCAACTAGAATAACCATAAAGCCACTGCAAATAAATCATCTATCGTTCAAGTTGAAGCCAAAGAAAATTAAATAAAGTTCTTGAAAGCTAAGTACAACCTTGGGAGTATCCATCTTTAATTAGACTATCTCAAAAAGAAATTTCTTTCGTTCAGCATCAATCATCAAATGCCAGATATGTTGGGGGCTAACATTCAGTGATTACTTATACAATCTAAGAAAAGATTCACTTTGAGGCATGAGAGTAAAAAACAAAATGACAGGAGGAAGAAGCTCTGGAGCTTGCTCCTTAGCATAGAGTAGCTAAAACCAGAGGAAGCAATCATGACATAAGTGAGCTCATCAGCATATTGCTGTGAGTGACTCCACAATACAAAGTCAAGTATCAAAATAGGCAAAGTCTTGGAGTTATAAAACAAAAAGGACACACTTGCACAGCATGTCTTGAGGTGAGAGAACTTAACAAGAAGAGAGGATTATATAATCAAGATTAAAGACATCTTGGCAAAAATATTGAACAAATTAAGAAGCATTAAAAGGTTTCATGGGTGAAAAATGAAGCAGTGTGCTTTTATAGAGATGCAAAACCACAGAAACTCTGCAGAGAAGGTCTACTCTGTTTTCCAGGGTTCAGATGAGATAGAATAGACTTGACATGCTTTAGTTATACTTTCTATGTCAGAATTTGGGGAAAGGTTAGTTGAATTCAATGCTTCCAGGTATTGCATGGGTTGCATTTTTAGGTCACCTGGATTGCCTACACCTGATTGAGTATGTGGGCAAGATCTCTTATCTCTCTTTAATATTAAGACTTTGTATCAACATGACTGGATGAAGATGCTCAGTAGTTTGGCAGTTGAGGCTTCCCCCACTAAAAATAGGTTTTCATTTGCTATTTCTTCCCAAGTGGTAGTCAAGTCCTTCTTCATAAGCTGTTCTTGCTCTGGAAGCTCTGCTGAAACCTGTTCACATTGTATATCTTGCTATCATTTGTAAGACTTGTGACATAGCATCCAGAATCACAGCAACACACAAGTCTTCATTGTACAATAAACTAAAAGAAAGTTGGAGAAAAAGAATCAAGTTGAAGATAAATTTGTCTTCATTGGCTCCACAATTGATGCTCATGAAAGCAGCAGTCACGGGATCAAAGAGTGGGTTGCATTATGTAAATATGTACTTCAAAAGACGTCTTCAGAGTGTGGAAAAGCAATGATGCTACTTTGAGGACTACACTATGTTTGACCCAAGCCATGGCATTTTCACTTGCCTCATACACATATAAAAGCTGAACGTTGGATAAAGAAAATTGAAGAAGAAACAATGTTTTTCAATGGTGGTGCTAGAGAAGAATACAGAAACTGCCATAGACTGCCAAAAAGAGCAAATAAGTCTGCCTCAGAAGAAGTATGCTGACACTGCTCTTTCGAGGCAAGGATGAGCAAGACTTGATCTTACATACTTTAGATGTGCTGTCAGGAAACACCAGTCTCTGGAGAAAGACATCATGCTCAGTCTAGTAGATGGACAGCCAAAAGAGGAAGGGCCTCTAGGAAATGGAGTGACACAGTGGTTGCAAGAATTGGCTCAAGCATAAGAAAGAAAGGGACAGGACGATGCAGTGTTTCCTTCTTTTGTGCCTAGGCTCACAATCAGTCAGAACTTACTTGATGGCACCTAGCAATATTGGATCCAAGATGAAATCTGCTCGGAGTAACAAAGCAGTGGTGAGATACTGAGGATAAGGGACAATTGAAGAGAAGGTCACTCTCCTGAATATTCCAATTTAGGCATATTTTAGCTAATGGTCAGCTGTATTGTCCAATGACTTGGATTCAATAAGCTCTGCAGCAACAGGACTGTGGCTTTCCTATTAGCCCCAGCAGCTACATGGACCAGGGAAATTCACCAGACAGGACTTACCAGCTTCTAAAACAGTGTGAACCACTTTCTTGATATAAAATTATTTTTAATGTGTACACATATATGCATCACTGTTGTTTTCTTCTCTGGAGAATCTAGTTTAACACACAATGTGTCACGGTTGTTGGCTGGGTTAAGCTCCTCATGAGTTATAAGACTAAGGACTTCTATTCCTAGGTGAACGTTGGGAGGAGTCCACCCAGTTTCTTGCTACACATGCCACATCATTGCATGACAATTGGGCTGACAATAAAAAAGTGGTTGACTTGATAGACATTAAAGTAATTAAACTCTTTTAAAAATAATTTAATTGCAAAACTATCATCAATCACTGCCCTGATCTCCTTTCTACCTTTGTTCTTTTAGTTAGAAACACTTAATTAAGTCCTGCATTAATCCAAGGATAGGAAAGAACAAACAATTGCTAAGAAGAGGGGGTGAGTAATCAATAAAAATAATCTTAAAAGTTTATCTACCACAAGCTCATCATAAGTCACAGTTTCATTAACACATAAAGTCTCTATAACTTTGTCATTAGCATCATAGGATAATATGCAAAGAAAATCATTACAAACGATGCATGTTAGTCTTATAAATATCAGTCACAATACATTCATTTAAATTTCACGAAATGTTTGTTAGGCAATTAGGATTGGTGTATGGAAATGCATTGGACCAATTAAAATAAACTTTCTATGGAGCAATAAGAAATATTTTATATTTTAAATATTTCCATCTATAATAATTTTTAGATTAGATTTAATCCTGCTTACATTTCCTATTTTTGTTAATATTCCATGGCATTCATTTATTATAATCTGAAACAATCTGTATATATTCAAATGAATAATAATATGACTTTTTGTACTTATTTCTTGTATGTTGTCCCAAAGCACTGTGATATTGCTAATTACTAACATGATATTTAGAAAACATATTTTCCTTGAATCACAAAAATAATAATTGACAATTTTAGGACTTATAATTTAATTACATTTAACTATTTACAATAATTAATTGTTTCCAAACTATTTAAATGCTTTCATTTTATATTAATCCAGATTAAGCATTATATCAACAAGTCAAACAGGCATGAAAATTTATAGTCTTATAGAATTAGTGTTAGAATGTCCTTACTGAACCTTAGTAATTAGACTTATCACACTAAATATATCTGTTGTCTTCATTATTCTTCTCACGATGATTAAAATATAACAATCTAAAATGAATTTAAAAAGGTTTCTGATACAATTTCTCTTTGATAGTCATTCAAGTTTTAGACTTTTATTGTTTGCATTTGTATTTTTTTACACTATTCTTCTTCTTTTTTTTTTTTTAGGTATCACTGCCCTGGTGGTGGGAGCAGGAGGCCCAGCTTTGCTCCTGGGAGCCGGAATCGAACCTCCATCCCAGTGGGCCGCAGTCCCGCGCACAACCACTACGCTACCGGGGCTCAGCCTTTTTTACACTATTCAATGAGAGTACAAGCCATAAGACCTTATACCCTTGCAATACAAACTTTAAGGCTCTTGTAAAAAATTATTACTTAATGTTTAACAAATTACAGAGAGCATAATTTTATATCTTTTGAACAAATATCAACTATAATGTATTATAAAAGCACAAACTTTAATATTTTTAAGCATTCAAACTCACCTCTTTATAACTTATTGCATAGAACAAAATTGTATTCATAAATGTGTTTCATTTAAATATTTTGAATATTGTTATACTTCCTCTTATGCTGTTGGAAATAAACTCAACACATAAAATACCAAAGCATCCTTTTTTAACTTTTATTTGTAGACAGTTAAGACCAAATTCATCTAATGGAAAGATAATAAATAAAAAATAAATGCCATTTACTTTAAGGCTAGGAATAAAGTTAAAAATTTACACCAGATTTCCTGGAATATTTTTTCACCTATTCAAGTGAAATGGATGTACCACTTAATCTTATAATGATTATATAGGTCCAAATCAACTTAATAAATAACCCCTAGCCTCATTATATAACAATATCCTAAAAAGATAATCATAAACCTAAAATTCATATTTATTTAAAACTTTATAAGGCTTTTCCAGGGTCCTTTTATCCCAATAAAGCTTACAATTCTTGTAAATGCCAACTTAATTAAAATCAGGGATTTGATATTTTAATGTATTAGCATAATAACTCAGGGCTATGTAACTATTAATAAAGGTAAGTAAACAAAAAACAAGTCCATATTTAGAAAAAAATTCCTCTCCAATGTTAATGAAAAAATGAAGTATCCACTGAGCCTTCTCTTGACACAGTGACTTTATCAGAACACTCACATCTTGTATGATATGATCATGAAACGGTATCATTTGCATTAAGTGTGACAGCTCAGTTCTACATTCCTTATCCTTCAGGCCAGTAATAATTTGGTCAGATTTGGGTCATTATTTCCTCTTTTGAACAACTCTTAGATGGGTACTTTTGTCAAAATGCTATTAAAAATAAATAAATAAGTCACATTTTCTTTCCTTGGAATCAATCCTCTTGCAGAATTTCACTTTATCTACCAATGGAAACCTTAACCATATTCAAAGGCATGTTTCAGGATTGCTTTATTGGTTAAGCATGTTCAACATCCTGTGTAGCTTATTTTCATCCTCATTGCTGATGTTACATTTTCATGAATGAATAAACATTTAATGCATGCATATGTCACTATAATGCTATTATCTTATTTTTTTCATTTGACTATAGCTTCTTAAGGACATAAGCCAATGAGTTTTTCCCTACTTTAATATTCACAGATGTCTGCATATTAAGAGATATGATCAAAAGTAGTTGTCAAAGTAAAATAGAATGTTTTACAAATTCTTAGACATTTCTAAGAAACAGATTGAGTAGCATCCTTAGTTATCATATGGTGAATAACTGTCAAACGCTTTGTACATTACAATATGCAAAAATATGGGTACTTTTCATTAAGAATTAATTAATGAAAGCTTCGTCAAAAATTTTAAAACTAATATGAGTTTATAGACATTTCTAGAATGAATAAATATGTGTCTTTTGGGGGGCATGCCTCTTTATTTTTTACTAGGGACAAAGAAAAAGAGGCTAGATCTTCAAATGTATGTAGCAATGCTTCTTTTGCACTCAACTCCAACAAAAAGCTTTCAGGTGAAAAGGAAAGTTGGATCGGGGAAGATACAAAGTGTTGGATTCTATGGGACACATCTTTGCCATGCAGATGACAATGGGATTCAAAACACTCACTTTAGAAATCATGACTTTTGTCCAAGATGAGCTTACTCCATTTTTCTGTTGCTATGTCACTGAACACTGGTTTAGATGCCTAGGTGAATTAGCTATGGTGGTAGTTATATAGTCTGTTGTCAATTTGAGGCTTAACATGAAGGGGTTGTCAATCAGGTCACAGTTTGATGATCTCATTTGGAAGTGCTAAAAAGATAAGAGTCTATTTGGAGGTGGAACACTGACTCACTCCCTGAGAGATATTCCTGTGGACAAGACACGTGGAGCTATGTTAGAACCCTTCAGCAGAACAAGCCAAGTGGAGATGTTTACCAGTGCCGAGATGCCTCTATTGCCATTGGATCCACAAGACTTTCCACCTGCTGACCTGTGATCTTCCTGCATTCAGAATATTTTCATGGGTTGTGTGAATATGAAGAGGGGATTATTGATTGATATCAGATATATGGACTGATATCAGACTTCTGGTCTTGATCTGGACTGAGCTGGGATGTGTTCTCAATATTCAGTTGTATATACAGCTCTTTCTTACACACGTATGAACCTCCCTGCATTTGTTTCTCTAGTCTTCCTGGACTAGTACAGTTACAAAGACTGCTTTTGTTCAGTGACAGTATTACAAAATGCTTCATCTTTGTTTTCCAAAATTACACTCTTTGAATGATGATTACTATATCATTGTCCTCATTTTCCCGATGACACTTTCTTTCCTTGCTAACATTACTTTTCCTCAAAAACTTGCTAAGATAAAAAACTCATAGAATGTAAATGAACAAATGGAGACAAATTTTACATTAAATTATTTGCCCCAGGCTGAGCCCTGGTGGTGTAAGTGGTTGAGTACAGGACTGTGGCCCACTGGCTTGGTGGTTCAAATCCCGCAGCAGCTCTCCAGGACCAAGGCTGGGTCTCCCACTCCCACCAGAGAGCAGTAATGCCCCCCAAAACAAAAACAAAAACAAAATTATTTGCCCCAAATCACATAAGCAATCAGCGATAAAAACTGATTAATGCATTCTCCCATCTCATATCTGAGAATTTTATTTACATAAGCAATACAAAATTTAGAGTTTTAACAATAATTATTACTTTGTAGAATTTTTCTTTCTTGTTTGAAATTGGTATCAGTGAAATAATAGCATATGCTCACACAGTCACCTCTGAAGAAAAAATTGTTTGCAATGGCATGATAAAAAAAAACAAAAACACCAACACATAGATTGAATCACCATCTCTAAACTTTAGCTTGCAATGGTGTGGAAAATTATAACCCAAATATAAATGATGAGATAATTAGGGATGATACAAGAAGTGGAATATTTAAATACTTTACTGATCACCTAATTACACTTCTAAAAGCTATTACCTTTACCCTCGCCACAAGGTCAACACAAAGCCAATTCTTAGACTTGGTTATGTCTTGTGTCTCAGCTGTACAATGAAACATTGTTTGGGCTGAAATCTTTGACATCAATGCAAGTTATTTCAAAATTATTAAAATGATAGTTATTGAATTTTTGCAATATTTATATAATTTTCACTAATCTACATCTTTTAAGTTACAGTTACTTAATAATATATTGAATATTTTAGAACCAATTGGTTTTCTCATCTTCATCTTTAAATAAATTCATTCTAATATTTATGCAAAAGCAAAATGCAAATTATATTCAGTCCTGCATTGCCTAGAATTGACTAAAAGTTAAAATTACTCTCTTAAAATCATGCTAGCTATTGTTAGATGCCATCAAGTCAGTTTTGACAGAGCCCTTATAAACAGTAGAACCAAACACTGGCTCATCCATGTTATCCTTATAATTGCTATGTTTGAGCTTTTTTATTGCAGCCACTGTGTCAGTCATCTCTTTGAGGATCATCCTCCTTTTCACTGGCCTCTACTTTATCAAGTGTGGTGTCTTTTTCTAGGAAATTGCCTCTCCTGATAACGTGCAATTTATGTGAGACGAAGTCTGCCCATCCCTCTTTTAAGGAGCAATCTGGCTACATTTCTTTCAAAACATATTTATTCTCTTATTGTTTATGGCACAGACATTATTCTGTGTCAGTACTATAGATCAATGTATCAATCTTTTCTCTGAACTTCCTTTGTCAATATCTACCTTGAACATGAGTTTGAGACCACTGAAAATACAATGGCATAGTTCAGACTCACTTTCGTCCTCAAAATGAAATGCCATATATACTTGTGTATAAGTTGAGCTTTTCAGTATATTTTAATGCAGTTTTTATGGGAAAATTAGGTGCCTCAGCTGATATTCAGGTCAACTTATACTCAAGTATGGATGGTAATTGCTCCTCAGCACTTAAAAACAGTCTTGTGCAACAGAGTAAACCAGTGCAATATATTGTTTGATTCTTTTTTAAAAATAAATACTTTTATTAGGGACTCTTACATCTCTTTCACAATACGCATAATCATCCAATGTGACAAGGTCATTTGTACATATGCTACCATCATCATTTTCAAAGGATTTTCTTTTTACTTGGGCCCTTGATATCAGGTCCTAATCCACACCCCCCACCACCATCTCCTGCCTGCTCTCCTTTATGAACATTTGAGAAGTCATAGAATATTGCTTTCATATCTTACATCATCCTCTGTCACCTTTTACCATTTTTCTAATGTCTGTTCTCCAAGACAGGGGGTTATATGTTGATCCCTGTGATTGAGTCCCCCTTTCTCCCACCACCTTCCCTCATCCACCTGGTATCTCTATTCTCCTTGTTGACACCATGGGGTTTGTCTCTCCAGGATTCTTTGTTTTATTTTTCAGGCTCTTATATGTAGCAATGTGCATGTTCTGGTCTAATCAGATTTGTAAGGGATAATTGAGGTCATGATAGCGGAGGGAAGGAAGCATCAAGGAACTTGTGTATGACTATTTCATGATTGGGAGTATAAAGGTGGAGTCTAGCCTGTCACTCTGGAGATAGCCAATGAGGCCTCTGTGTGAGCGTGGCTTTCTCCTGAGAATTCTAGGAAGTCTTGTGGTATTTCCCAATATTAGGAGAGAGACTAGATCAAGATCCCAAGAGACGAACTACTGACAAGATGAAATGACAGCATGCTTTTCGATCCTGATTCCTGAAGTTTGGAGAAGTTGGAGTATAACCTACAAGGACTTTCCCTGATGGGACCAGAAATCTGGGGCTAGAGAAGCCACAGAGAGACCACTGCCAGTCCTGAGATGCTTCTATCCCAGCTGCATGCACAAGACTCTGCACCCACTAGCCCGTGATAGTCCTGGTGTCATTGCAAGTGCTTCATAAGTTGGAAGGAGATTGTATAGGCTGGTATCAGACATTGGGCTAATATCAGACTCATGACCTTAGACTGGACTGGGTTGGGTTGTTTTTCAGTGTTCTATTCCTCTGGTATATAAACCTTTCCCTTATATCTATATGCATGTCTATGAATTTGTTTCGCTAGTCTACTCATACTAATACAGAGCTAAACTTGTCTTTTGCCTCAGTGCTGTACTGTACTCTGACTGACTCATCTCTTCCTTGTGACCCACCTGTGAGGAGATGTCCAATTGTCGACAGATGGGCCTTGAGATTTGACTCCATGTATCGTCACCCACCCTGCCCCAATTCACATTATGATTGTGTTCTGGATCTTAGATGCCTGATACCTGATTCCATCAATATTTCATGATCACCCAGGCTGTTGGGCTTTGTTGTTCCTCAGTTTGATGGCCACTTGTTATCTTCAAACTTTTAAGAACACAGACATTATATCTCTTAATAGCCAGGAACCATCAGCTTTCTTCACCACATTTTCTTATGGACCATTTTTTTCCTTCAGCATTCCTGTTGGGAAGGTGAGCACCACAGAATGGTGGATTATTAGAACAAAGTGTTCTTGAGTTGAGGAAGAACTTGAATTGTGGCCCAATGTCCATTTGCTACCTTAATTCTTAACACAAGTATATTAGTCTGTAATAGGACCAATGGATCTGGGGTCATATGGAAGAGGGGGAGTTGGGAGAAAGGAACAGGTGTGGGGGAATCAACATAAGGACAGGAAAATAACAAGCAAACCAAAATCAATGAAGAGAAGGGCATACAATACCTAGTGGGGCTTAATCAAGGGCAGTGTAACTGAGGAATTACTAAACCTGAATGATGGTGTAATAGGATAGTGGGACAAGAGGAAAGTAAAAAGAAATAGAGGAAAGATTCAGGAGGCAAAGGACATTTAAAGAGTTCTAAATACAGCCACATATCCATAAATATATTTACATTGTTTGATTTCCTGATCACTGCTTCCATGAGCATTGATTGTGGATCTGAGCAAGATGAAATATTTTTCTTCATTTATTGTGATGTTATCTATTGGCTCAATTGTGACAATTTTACCTTTCTTTACATTGAGTTTTAATCCATATTGAAGGCTGTCATCTTGGCTTTTAGTTGCACATGTTTCAAGCTTTCCTCAATTTCAGCAAGAATAGTTATATCAATAGTTATATATATATAATATATACATATATATGTGATTGTTATTTTGCCGTCCTCTGATCCTAATGTCACATTCTTTTTTATGCAGTCTAGTTTCATTATAGATCATATTCTTAGCATACAGATTGGATAAGTCTGATGGAATAATACAATGCTTGTACAAAGCTTTTCTGATTTTAAACCTCACAGGATACATTTTTTTCTATTTGAAAGTCAGAAGGACCAAGACTGCCTCTTGGCCCATACACAGGTTCAACATGAGCATAATTCCTATTCTTCTCAATATTATCCATAGTTTAATATGAAGCACCAAGTTGAATGCTTTTGAATAGTCAGTAAACCAAAGGAAACATCTTTCTGGTATACTTTGCTTTCAGCCAAGACCCGTCCGAGATCAACAATAATATCCTTCACGCCTCATTCTCTTCTGATTGTGACTTAAATTTCTGGCTGTTCTCCTTAGATGTACTGCTAACCTTTAAAAACAATTATCTTTAAGAATCCATTACTAGTATGTCATATTAATGATATGTTTGATAAATTCCGAAATCTAGTAGTCATTTGTCTTTGAAATGAGCACAAAGTTGATCTATTACTAGTTGGTCAAATCAATACCTTTGAAATTTTTTGACATAGATAAGTAGGTGCTTCCTATTGAAATATTATAATTAATGTTCTGACAATTTCTGGAGCTTATATTGAATTTCTTCAATGAAAAATGAGTTTCTTCCTTTGATTCACTACTTCTTGATCACGTGATGCCTCTTGAAATGACTGAATGATGATCAATTAATTTTTGAACAGTGACTATCTGTATTCCTTTTATCTCCTTTTGTTGCTTCCGGCATTGTTCATTATTGTGACTATAGAATCTTTCAACACTGTCATTGAAAACATGACTCCTCAATTCTTTCAAATTGAGATATGAGTATGTTGAACATGTTCTTTCTTTTTGACTTTCTAATCAAGTATTTCTACACTTCATTATATAAACTGTGTTCATGAGTGTGTAAGTTTTTTTGTTTAGCTGTTTAACCTCTTCACTTCTTCTTTTACCTTTATTATGTTATGTTCAAGATTACATTTTAGAGTCTCTTTGGTTACACATTTTTGTCTTTTATGTGGTGTTAATCATCTTTCCTTTCATCATATATAATTTTGCTATCAACCATAGCTTGTCAGGATTTCTGCCTCGACTATCAAATATGTTCTTGGGATGTTCTCAGCATCCATAAGAGATATAGTCAAAGTGGCAATTTGGTTCTCAGGGAATTGTTTTAATTTTATTCAGCTTCAATCTGAGCTTGCATATGAGCAAGTGAGGGCCTGCTCCACACACAGTTTCTGGCTTCATTTTCACTTAAAATATCTAACTTCTCCATCACCTCTTCCAACATGTGGTCATTTTGATTCCATTGTATTCCATCTGGCAAGGCCCACATATATATTTGCTATGTATGTTGTTGAATGAAAGCACTTAAGATGAACAAATCCTTGGCCTTCCAACATCCCATCATGAGATCTCCACCTTCTTTTTCTTCTGTCACCAATCTATATTTTTTCCAACTCATTTTCCTTATTCTTTGTTTCCAACTATAACATTCCTATTGTTAGTAATTAATTGTAATCAAAGCATTGCAAATGCAAATTTGATCAATTTCAAACTAAAGGCATAGACTTCTTCAATAAATTTAGGTATGCATATATTTTGTATAAATTTAAATGATATTCAGATTGACTGCACTTACTTGAAGGTATATTCATATTACTTTATGACAGCACTGCATTTCAAAATAAAGCTTCAGGTGATTTTTCTGGTGGTGAATATTTGTTACACCATTTTTCTTGAATTTGCATTCCTGGGATAGTAAATAATTTGTTTTTTTAATGAAAAATATCATTGTTACTCCATTTTTAATCACTAATTATAATATATCTATATGCATTCTATTTCATTATTAATGATTTACAAATTTTCTAAGATTTATATCTGGGATATTGTATATTCTGATAATTAATTAATATTTACAGATATCTTCTTTTGAGTTGTGCCTCAGAAGCAAATGAAGGTTGCAAAACCTTTATTTTGTTCACCAAATAGGTGACCTTGACTTTGGGAGGCAATTACTATTCAGTTGCATTTTGAGTGCGCCTCAATGTGAGTGGGTAATCTTCTGGCAATGTATCAGATGATTCTTTGTTGATATCGAAAATGTGTTTTATGGTTCTTTCCTCAGAAGTAGAGAGCCTATTTCTCCACAGTCTTCTCATGGGCTAGAAACTGAAACCTGTTCACCTTTGCTGACTCAGCTGGCATTTGAAATCCCAGTAGCAGAGCTTAAATCACAGCAACACCAAGTTATAACTGGATGACACACCAATAGATAAGTGATAGCTGAGGAACATAAATTTCCTCATTTAAATATATTGGAATGCATTTTCTATTTATTTTGGTAAAATTTTATAGATATATTACTGAAATATATTTAATCAGTTCCATGAAGCCCATTAAATATGATATTTACCTTCAAATAAATAAATGAAGTAAAATATCACTAGGTTACATACCTTAGATTTTTTTTCACAAATATGTTCATATATTGCACCTCATATCTGCATCCCTCTGTTGGTTTTTATTCATTTAATTACTAAAATACTCATTTCACAATATTCAATAATTTCCTCAGTATTTTCAAGAGGATCTTCCCATGAAATGTTACAATGTCAATTTTATTCAGAAAAATGTTAATTAAAGAAATCACAATTAATAACCCTTTTCTCAAATGGCACCTTCTAATATGTCCTTATGACACAGTGATTAAAAAGTTCATCTGCTAACCAACCATCAGTGGTTTTAATCCACCATTTGCTGTATGATATCAAGATTTGGCAATATACTTCATAAAGATTTACAATCTGGAAACTCAATGGAGCAATTCTACTCTGTCGTTTAGGGTCTCTATTATTTTAAAAGACGAGGCAACAATGGGTTTGGTTTAGTAGGATTATTGTTTCATTATTAAGAGTAAATGTCCTCTGGAAAACAGCAGCCTAACTTTATATAGCTCCACATTTCATAGTTTTATTGAACTCAATGTCAAAGAAAAAACAAGTTTAAAATGCACTTTCCAAATTGTCATTTTTAAGATTCTAAAGGGAACTCAAGAGAATACATACATTATCATGCCATTGTTTTATTTTTCTATTTTTTAACTTATTATGATATTCAAAATTAAAACTTTGTTACCCTCCAGTGAAAATGACTTGCAAAGGGTAACATGATGTGCCGAAATAGAAATTCTGTATCTAAAATTAAGCCACAGCACAAAAGCTCATTTACTATGTCTTTCTTTCAAATTACTTCTCTGAATGTCCCTCATTTTATTTATAAAGTAGGGGGAATATGTATTCATATTCTTTCCACTCCATTGTGTTTGATGCCGGTGGTGGTGTGTGGACTGTAAATGTTATATGAATTTTTAAAACATCTTGATGGGTAGACTCAAATGAGAATATTGGATATTCAAGAAAAACAATGAGGAGAACATAGAGATAGCAGGGGTGTTGCAGTTAGAGCAATCTAGCTGAGAAGAATTCCCAAGAGACAGAAGAAGGGTCAGTGTGATGGGAAGAGCTGAGGAATGTCAAAGGAAACAGAGGAGAGATCAAGGATGCAACGATATGTATAGAGGTATACCCAGAGTTGTGTATGTGTATGTATGTGTGTGTGTGTGTATATATATATATATATATATATATATATATATATATATAAATTCATAAAAATAGAGGCTCAGACATATGTATGCTTATTTATATGTCGATACATTGAGGTAGTAGACAGATGTTGGGTCTCTACTCAAGCCCTCCCTTAAGTCAAAAACATTTTCTTCTAACAACCTGATGTTCTGTGATGCTCACCGCCTCAGCACAATCCCTGAGGACAAAGTGGATATGCAATCAAATGTAGTGAAGAAAGTTGATGGTGCCCAGTTACCAAAAGATATAGTGCCTGAGATCTTAAAGGCTTGAAGTTAAACAAGTGGCCATCTAACAGAGAAGCAACAAGTCTACATTAAAAAAGCACATCAGCCTGTGAGATCATGAAGTTTCAACAAGACCAGGCAATAGGCATTAGAAGATCACAAACAAACAAACAAGCAAACAAACAAAACATATTGTTGAGTACCGATGTGGGGAAGGTCGGAGAAGAGACCCAGCACTCATCATCTTTAGACAATAGGACATCCTCTCACAGAAAGGTCCCAAGGAAACACAGTATAGCTCTGATAAAACCTATACTATTCCTCTGGTTCCAGAAGGCTTCCTCACCCCCACCCCCACCCCCCATCATGACCCTTACCCTGACTTCAGGCTAGACCAATGCATGTACACTGTTATAGATATGAGCTTGTGACACATGGTGTCCTGGTCAGATAAAATCCTCAGACATGGAAATCAGAATAAGGAAACCCTGTCTGATACACAACACCCCCCCCCCACACACACACATACACACCCCTAGGGTTAGGAACAATAGAAACCGTGGGGGAAGGGAGACAGCAGTCATTGTAAGACATGAAAATAAGCATATTCTGTAATTTACCAAAGGGTGATTGGGGAGGAAGAGGCAAAAAAGAGGAGCTGATACCAAGGGCTCAAATAGAAAATAGATGCTAGGAAAATAGCGATGGCTACATATGTACAAATATGCTTGATACAATTGATGTAGGGATTGTTAGACAAGCTGGAAGAGCTCTCAATAAAATCATATTTTTTAAATTAACACATCTATTCAAAATAAAATAGGGGAAAGTCACAAAGACTAAGTAAAGCATAAAACAGCAACATGAAAAAATAGGACATGAAAATACAAATATAAAATTAATTCAGCACATAGGAATTTACCAGGAATAAAGAAATTAACACCACAAGAAAACATGCCTGCTATTAACAACACTGATATAAATATATTAAATCCATTAATCAAGAGACAGAGAGCAGCAACATAGATAAGAAAGTATCCATATAAACATGGATATAATGTTTATAAGAAAAAACAAAGTTAATACAAAGATTAAATCAGCTAAAATTTGAAGGAGGAAAATATGTCAAGATAGCAGCAATTAAAAAAAGGAGAAATGGCACTATTAATCTCTGATATAATAGACTTCAAGGCAAAGTCTACCAGGAAAGACAAAGAAGGGCATAATATAATGAGTAGAGTGAAAATTTATCAAGAAGACATAATCCTAATAGCTATGCACCCAATGATAAACCTTCATAATACATTAATCAAACTATTTAAGATTCAAGGACAGAACTAGATAGTTCTAAAATAAAATTAGGAGTCTCTAAAGCATACTCACAAGGAAACTAAAAAAAAAACAAACTAAGACAGAAAGAAACTTAAAAAAAAAGAACAAACTTGACATCTGAGACATATGCAGAACATTGCAGCCAGCAACAGCATGATAAGCATTGTTTGCCAGTGCACATGAAACTAGCTCAAGAAGAAACCATATATTAGGTAAAAATATAATTTATAGTGAATTTTAAAACATTGAGATATTTCTATCTTCTCAGATTACAATTTAGGGGCCCTAATATATGGCTTAAACATACTATCAAAATAATGAAAACAAACACAGATGAAGACAAAATAGATTACTGGGATCTCATAAAAATAACATTATCTTCTTTAAAAGACATCATTTAAAGAGCAAAATGAGAACTCATAGATTGGGGGAATTGGGCAATGACATATTAGACAAACAACTGATAACTAAAATACATATGACATTTTAACACTCCAATTAGAAAAAAGATGAATAATCAAATTCAAAAACTGGCCAGAGGACATCATTAAGGAAGACATGCAGACAGCCAAGCAACACAATTGCTTGCCATCTCTATCTATCTGAAAGACATAAATCAATATTGTGCTAAAATTCCACTTAACCCCTACACTGGTAACAAAGTTTAAAGAAAATGACAACTTTAAAATGCTAGAAAACTGTTGGAGATATTGGTACCTTCATATATAACCACTGTGGAAAGAAGTCTAGCACCCCCTCCCACAATTGGAAACAGAAGTAACATGTAAGCATAGAGTAGTACTACTATTGAGTAAATATGCTCTAGACACAAAATCCACAGCATGGACACATGTATGCCCCATCATGTTCATTACAGCAATACTCACAATAACATTGGGTGGAAACAATCTATATTCCAGCTAGTGGAAGAATAGATGGATAAAATTTGGTGCACACACAGAAATCCTATGAAATGCTAAAGAATAATGATCGACGAAACACCTGACAGTATGGATCAACCAGGAGGACATTGTACTGAGTGAAGTATCTTATGAGACCGTTGTTATAAAAGTCCAAGGGACTGTGAGGATGGCGCAGGACTAGACAGTGTTTCATTGTGTCTCTGCCATTGTTGTGAGTTGGAATCTGTTCAATGACTCTTCCAGCAATATTTCTAACAGATATTTTGACAATGAAATTCAAAACTGAACTGGGTCATATCTGCACATTGCATGCTTTCAGATTATTTATTCCTTTTCTAACCTATAAACTTAAATATTTATGCAAGCTTGTAGGTTTAAACAGAGGAATAGATGATTTCATCTTTAACCAAATGTTTGACAGTTCAGTAAAACGTAAGTGACAATTATGGGAAACCAGTGAATATTGATATCTAACTTGTTGTTTCAGAAAACAAATAGATTACCTATTAAAAGAAAAGTGAGAGAAAGGAAGGCAAGAAAATGGTCAAAGAGCTTTCACACAGTGAAGAAGACCTAAGGTAAAAGCAGTGCATCATCTAAGAAAAGGTCTTGGAGTAGATGAAATTCAATAGGGGGAAATCAAATAAGGTCTGTAGCTTAGGTAATACTATCAACCCAGATTAATTTCCTGATTTTGATAAATGTGCTATGATTATGCAAGATTTTAACATTAGCAGAACTGGGTTAAGAGTATATGGGGAGTCTCTGTACTTGATTATTTTTTAAGTCTCAATCTAGTTAAAAATAAAATATTCTTAAAGTTTCATTTAAAACAGTTTTCAAAGCAAGTTACTTTAAAATATAAACGAGAAAAACTATAAACTACATCTGCCTATTAAACAAAACAATGTGGTTCAGTAGAGTTATAAAATTTAGATTAGAGGATGTTTTCCTATATTAATGAGTACTTGAATATCTCTAAATATTTGTAATGTTTTGTGGTAATGACTAGCCTTTACTGTAATAGTAAACACACACAGGGCATTTGTGAAAGATAATTTTCCCGATTATTGTCTGAGGTACAATATGATGTACCTCATATTGATTTCTGAGAATCATCTTATACAACTACTCATTATGACAAATTAATAATTTTTATATCATCTAAGTAATATCTATGTTAGCAAAATATAATTTTATGCCTAAGGAGATATTTGATATTTCTTGGTAAGCAGAGTTTAAACAACATTTTTAAGACCTCAGACTCTCTTTGTAATGCCTTTCTGTCATTGCACTTGTATTTCAGAGATACGTGCAAGCATCTGTGTGAATCCATGTAAGCAGGAAAGCAGTCACTCTTTGGGCTATGTCTCCCTCCAGAGGCCCACAGAGAGCAATCTATTTCAACATCGTTTCTGGGGAATTTTGTGTAACTTATATGGAAACACAAAATAGATGCAGTTTCAGATGTCACTATTAGTGGAAATTGACTCAATTACAACAGCCGTAAAATGAAACAGATAATAATAGATGATTTGTATAATAAGTCAGCTGATATGGGGCACATCCAAGTTCTGAAAATCTAAGATTTAGAAGATCTTCTTGAAGAAAAGGAATGAACCGATATAACACAAAATTATTGAAACTCTGGGTGAATCAAATGTAACTCAGGGACCCCCAATGGTCATGTGAAGTGAGCACTGACCTAGTGGCTGGTGTTTTAATCCCACCAGCTGCTACAAGAAAGAAAGATGAGGCCATTCTCATGATGATTTACAAAGCCTTGAAAATCCTTCGAGGGTCACCACAAGTCTGAATTGAATCTGTGGAATGTGTTTAAAATTGTAAGCTGAATTAATTTCAAAGTATATTCAATAAGGAATCTTGGTTTTGAACTTTGACAAGTTACATTAAGTTTATGAAAAAGTTATCCTAAAGTCCAGATACCATATTTGAAACTTGTTTTCCTAACAGCATATAGAAAACAAGTTCAGAAAATAAACATTTTATAAAGTCATTGTATACTAATAAATACCAAGTATTTTAAGAAGTTATTAGGATCAGTTGGGCCCAAAGGTATCTGGGGGTTGCTTGATTGTTCTGCTGGATGTGGTTTGAGGTGTGATATTAAATTTATAAGGAAGCGATAGAGAAAATCTGATTTTTGCAGGTTTTAGACTCAGAGAAGCACACATTTCTGTGAGTTAGGGCCACATAGAGGACTGTGCCCAGGACAAGGTCAAAGAGGTTTTATTCTTGGAGAGGGCTTACACAGAGCAAGCAACGTATGGTTCGCAAGGTTTCACTTGCTCCCTGGGAATGGGATATTTTGAACAGGTAAGTAGGCTGCAGGACCTCAGTGCTGTCTTTTATTCTTATGCACCTTGTCCTAACATGAAATATCTGGATATATAGTGGCCCAGGAGTGTAAGGATCTGTTATGAGAGTAGATGGAAAGTGGACTCAATCAATTATTCAAGAAGAGGAAAAAACTGACCCCGCCAGGGTCTCCAGACTGCATCAAGACAACAGGTAGAGACCATATTATAACTCTTCTTTACACAGGTTTAGTTTTATAATGATGTAGTATTAATTTTAACTCATCATTTTAATCAATAGTATCAACTAATACAAACGTTTTCCTGGAATATCATTTATGTAGTTACAATATGGCTTCATTAAATACAATATACATATATACACATACATCGATGTAAAGAGAGAGGAGAAATAGCCCTAGTGGTCCAAAGGGCATGCAATGTATGCAAATGGCGAGGGTAGCAGTTCCAAAGAACTAGCTGCTTCGAAAGAGAGAGATGAAGCTCTCTGAGACAATAGAGTCACAGACTTGGTAAGCCACAGGACAGTCCCACCCTGTCCTACTGTCTTAATATGAGTCAGCATTGACTCAAGGACAGTGAGATTAATGTATTCCACTGAGCAATCACATGAAAATTATACCTCATGTGTAAGGTAAAATGTACACTTTTATCAACGCTGAATGTCGGTGCCCCACTTAGCACAGCGTGAGCTGACTTCCCCGTCACAGGCCCTCTCATCACTGCTCCAGCAGGCCTGCAGAACAGTGGTACCAGGACACCAGACCTGCTCCCGTGGAGGTCTGTAGGTATGTTTGGCAGTAGTGCGGGGAAAACAACACATCAGGTTGCACTTTCAAGTTAGCACTCTGCAAATTGCTTTTTAGTGGAGGATCAGATAGCTCCTGGGATAGGTAATAAGATGCAGAACCTCTCACCTTGGGGTCAGCCTTTGCACCTAACCTGGGTTGGTGGTAACAGAAAGCCATTAGCCTTTGATTGCTGTTGGCTGACCTATGTGAAATGAGTTGATTTCTCCCATTCAGTTTCCGGTGGACAAGTGTCTGGATCCCATTTGGCAGCTTTGTTGGTAGTTCCAGAAAAATACAGATAGATTGAGTGGGCTGTGATGTTCAACTACTTACCCATCAGACTAAGGATGATTCATTCAAGGACAACATCATTCTTTATGGTCCACAGGTCATATCTATTTTGTAAGTAGAGGAAGGTAGCATTTAAGCTAATGGATACTTCAGCTCACTTATTTTGATATGCTCAATATTCCTAAAATTGTGAGTTGAAAACCTGATCATCTTCTCATTTTTTGAGAGAGCTAAATTATACTGGATGGATAATTTATGCTGGATGGATAATTATTGGAATAAGCAAGAATTTACATAAATATCAGAGCAGCTAGTTAAAATAAAAAAAAAGCACTGCCATTGACTGCATGCTGACTTATGGAGACTCAAAAGAACAGAGTAGAACTCTGCCTGTGAGATTCTAATGAGAAATTTAAAAAATATTTTACCTCTATTAATTGTAAAACTTACTGGTTAGTTTCCAGCCACTGTGATCTTGACTGTTTCTGACACCTGAGCACAAAATTCACAATGCCAGCCTACCTTAACAACTGATTCATATTCAACTTTCATCCAAACAGGAACCATTTTGGATGAAGTTCAAATTCTCACTGAGTAACTTGCTAACATAGTATATCATAAGTGAGAACTCCTTTATGGAGGATAACATTTAAGACAGTGTGAGAATTACACCTAATCTGACCCCAACACACTGAGGTCAAACACTAAGGGCATGCAACAGAAAAGCAAGGGGAGCAGAGCAAGGAAGTCCCGAGGAAATATAAAAAATAGACTTTGGGGCCAGGGCATGGCACCTGGTGAGACTCGACTAGAAAACACTCTGGAAGGTCAACAAACAGACCTTGAACTATTTACAGGCTTTCCATTTTTGGGTCATTTTGTTGTCGTTGCTGTTGCTTTGTTTTGCTCTGTCATGTTTGTTTGTACATATATCAGGTCTATCTAGATAAGGTATGCAGGGTAAGCAATCTGGAGGAGAGCATGACAATGGGACAAGAGAAAAGTAAAATGAAATAGAGGGGAAAAAAACTAGGAGGCAAAGAGCATTTAAAAAGTTCTAAATACAGGCAGATACATAGGTAAATGTATTTAGATTTGGGGCCTCTATTCAAGTACTCCATTAATGCAAGAACACTTAGTTCTGCTAAATTGGCATTCCATGGTGTTCACTCTCCCTACATGATGACTCAAGACAAAGTGGGTGCATAAGCAAATGTGATGAAGGAACATGATGGTACCCAGTTATCAAAATATATAGCATCTGCAGTCTTAAAGGCTTGAAATTAAACAAGTGGCAATCTAGTTGAGAAGCAACAAAGTCCACATGGAAAAAACACACCACATGATCATGAGATGTTGATGGGATCAGATAAAGGGAATCAAAGAACAACAAAGCATATCATTGTGAATGAGAAGAGTGTGAAGTGGAGATCCAAGCCCATCTCTAGGCCAGTGGACATCCGCTTATAGAAGGATTGTGATAAGGAAATGAGCCAGTAAGGATGCAATAGAGCAACTATGAAGCCTGCAACTTTCCTCTAGTTCTTCAATGCTACCTCCCCCCCCGCCACCCCAACTACCATGATCCCAATTCTACCTTACAAATCCAGCGAGACCAAAGGATGTACGGATAGGAACTGGAAGCACAGGGCATCCAGAACAGATGATCCCTTCAGAACCAGTGGTGAGAGTGACAATCAGAAGAGGGGTAGAGGGAAGATGGGGAAGAAAGGGGAACTGATTACAAGGATCTACGTATAATCTCCTCCCTGGCGAACAGACAACAGAAAAGTGGGGGGAGGGAGTCATCAGTGTAAAATATGGCAAAATAATACTAATTTATAAATTATCAAAGTTTGTGAGGGAAGAGGGGGGCAGGGAGGGAAGGGAAAAATGATACCAAGGGCTCAAGGGGGAAAGCAATGTTTCAAAAATGATCAGGGCAACATATGTACAGATGTGCCTGACTCAATGGATGCATGCAGCAATTGCGAATAGAGTTGCATGAGCCCCCAATGAAATGAGTTTTAAAAAGAATTGCCTTTTTATCGTTCTGAGTTATCACAGAATGACTTTAGATTCAAAGTGGTGACCTGCACACCACGCCAACATGCTAATATGTATGTGTATATAAAGTCTGTATCGGGTCACTATGAATTGGGTTTCTATATAAATTTACCAAATCCATATATTTTATACATATAAACATATATGTAATACATTATAATTTCAATATTTTCCATGTTAAATTCAGTGAGATCTGTAAGAGCCCACACTTAAAATAATTAGTAAAAATAAACAGACAAAACAAAAAAAGAGAGAAAACTTTCACCTCAGTCTCTGCAGGCACAGATTGCTCTATTAACCTCCAGCTGTGACTACCTGCCCTGCCTAAATAATTTTTCTAAGATAAATTATTTTTGTATGAACTACATATTTTTTTAAAATGGCATAATTTGTGATGTAACTATAGTAAGGATACTGTTTATGCAACTCATGTTATTGTAAAGTTTTAATTCTGGCAGGAAAAAGGACAAGAAATGTCAAAAAGGAAAATAAAGACACCATTTACTGGACGACTAAATATAGTAGACACTACATGTTTGTGGCAGATATATAATCCTTTGTCCATTTGAGGATTAAGAGTCTACTCTATCAATTGAGGCGCAGCCAATGAGGCTTCGGAATGGGGACACTCTCCCCCCAGGGGTTCTGGGCATTCCAGCCATTCCCTCTTGGAGGCAGGAGACACTCTCTCTGTCAGTTCACTCCCTTGCAGACTCTTCACCAACAAAGCCGACTTTTTCTGAGACCTCCCTGAAGAGAAGCCACTGGATTCAAAGACTTTCTACTCATTGGCCTGTGACCGTCCTGCGGTCAGCATCATTGCATTTATTTCATCAGTCTGAACAGAAATATTTAGAATGCTATCAGACATATGGGATAATATCAGACTTATGACCTTGGACTGGACTGAGTTGGGATGTGGTCTTAATGTTCAATTTCTCTTGAATATAAACCTGTTTCTTATTCACATATAAGTCTCCATGATTTTGTTTCTCTAGTCTACCCAGAATAACACAATGCTTATTTTATTTTTGTATACCATTCCATTTAAAAGATGAAAATTATATTAGTTGTTGAAGTAAGAAAGTCTGGGTTTGAATCTATTAATTAAACTACTAAATGTCACCCCGGCACTTCAAATTTATTGAGCTAGTGAATGTGGAATTTTCTGCTTCCTAGTGTATTTCCAGTGTGATGTGCTCCTGAAATTAGCATTTTATTTGAATTTTTTTCTGACTACAAGACTGACTGTATAGCAATTTATCAAATATTTAACATGTAGTAGTCATAGGCCACCAATTATAAGGCACATTCAAAGCAAAAATCTGAAGCAAAATCCAGAACCAAGAATTCCATTACCTTTCACTCACAATCATCTGTTTCTTCTCATACTATGACACTTCAGCTTAAATCCAGTGAAGTGTAAAGAATTGGGATCTTGAAGCATGGAGATCGACCACTCCCACCTGAGGGAACTAATTCATTATCAGTAAAACAACTCACACTTAAGCCCATTAACCTAACTGTTTAAACTGAAAGGCCAGGTGGGGTTGCATCTGTAGCATCGCCTAGGGCAGCTGCTTTATAAGATATTGCTGAAAGCCCCCAGGAAACACCCCCAACTACCCATTTCCTCTAAACCTGTAGCTAGAATTAAGTCTCAAAAAGTTCCTAATGGAGAGATTCAGATGATGACTCAGAAAAAGTGCTCTATACTCATAAAAGTCTGCTTGAGTTTTCTAATGTGTACAAGCTGAAGCCTGGGGAATATCCCTGGAAATGGTTACTAAGGGTGTGGGATACTGATTCAAGGACTATAACATTAGAACAGTATGAGTTTCTTGATATGGGGCTACTAAGCATAGATTCTTCCTTCAGTGTCTCAGTTTGAGCTTGAGGATGTTGGCTCCTTGAATTGCTTGAGTTCCATATCACATCCTGACTTTGCTTCACTCTGTTTCTGAGCTGCTGACTGTGGGTGACCTGCCCTGCTGTTTGCTGCAGGTGACCAGGCTGCCTGAATTGCCTGAAGGAAGATTCAGCTGTTTGATTCCTTGAACTCAGACCCTGAAGCCCTGGTGACTTGAAGCACTTCCAATAAACTAACTGTTCTATGGAAGTGTGTGGAAATGAGTCCTCTGCACTGGTGTGTGGACTAATTAGTTGTTATATTTCTTCATGCTGTATAAATCTATCCTTTTACTATCTATATGATTATGTGTCCTGATTTTGTTTTTCTAGAGAGCCCTATCTAACACTCCAGTTCAACACCTAACTGGAGTGTAAAGACCTTTCAGTACACTAAACATATACCTCCCTAGACAAATCTTGACTTACATTTCCAGTAAGTTTCACTTATTACTCTTGTTAGAGATTTGGTTGATTTCAGGTAACCATAGCAAAATGTTGTATAACAACAACTGAATGGACTTCGCCCTCTTCCCCCACTTTGAGAAATTGACTTCAGCTGTTGTGTGTTCTCCTCTGTATGACCAGATCAGAAGATCTCATGATTAGAGAGTTGAAGTCTGCCTTAGTCTTTATTTTTAGTCTTAGAGAACTCATAAAATATTTGTCCTTTGGTTATTGAATAACTTGCACAGTTTAATATTTTAAAATCAATTCATGGGGGCTCTTTCAGCTCTTATCACAATCCATTCATCCATTGTGGTAAGCATATTTGTACATATGCTACCACCATCATTTTCAAAATATTTTCTTTCTACTTAAACCCTTGGTATCAACTTCTCATTGTTCCCCTCCTTCTCCCAAACTTCCTCCTTCATGAAACCTTAATAAGTTATAAATTATTATTATTTTCATGTATTACATAGACAACTGTCTCCTTTTACCCACTTTTTTGTTTTTTCTACCCCTGCGGGGTGGTTCTGGTAGTGGTGGTTATATGTTCATCATTTTAATCGGTTTCTCCTTTCTCCACCCATCTTCCCCATAGCTTCCTGGTATAGCTATTCATTATTGGTCTTAGAGTCCCTGTGTTTCAAGTTCTTATCTGTACTAGCCAGATTTGTAAGGTAGAATTGGGGTCATAAGAATGGATGGGGAGAAAATATTAAAAAACAAAAGGAAAATTATATGTTCCATTGGTTCTGTACTGCACCTTTACTGGCTGGTATCATTATGATCCTTCTGTGAGGGAATGTCCAATTGTCTACAAATGGATCTCCACTATGCCTCCATCCTAGCTCCCCCTCCTGTTGCCCCCATTTCACATTGGCATGATTTTTTGTTCTGGGTCTTTGATGCCTGATACCTGATCGATCGACATCTTATGATCACCCAGCCTGGTGGTGCTTTTTCTCTATATGGACTTTGTTGCTTCTAAGCTAGATGGCTGCTTATTTATCTTCATACCTTTAAAACCCAGACACTGTAGATTTTGATAGCCAGGCACGATCAACTTTCTTCACCACATTTGTTTATGCACAAATTTTGTCTTCAGTGATCGTGTTAGAAAGGTGAGTGTCAGGGCTAAGCCCCGGTGGCGTAGTGGTTGTGCGCGGGACTGCGGCCCACAGGGATGGAGGTTCAATTCCAGTAGTGGGGCTGGGGCTCCTACTCCCACCGCCGGAGAGCAGTGATGCCCCCCCCACCAAAAAAAAAAAAAAAAAGAAAGGTGAGTATCACATAATGGTAGGTTATAAGAAAAAAGTGATCTTGCATTGAGGGAGTACTTGGGTAGAGGCTTACTGTCTGTCTGCCACCTTAATACTTAACAAATAGATCTATATTATTATAGATCTTTATGTAAATCTATTTACATGTACCTGTCTCCATTTAGAGCTCTATAAATGTCCTTTGCCTCCTAGTTTTTTCCTCTATTTCATTTTACTTTCCTCTTTTCCAACTATTATATTTGACCTTCACTCAATTTTCATTGATTCCTCTTGCCTACGCAGCACAAATGCTTTAAGGTTAACACATGTCATGAAGTATTTCATGGTTTCATCATTGTTTTTGTTTTTTTTGTGGACATCACTGCCTCTGGTGGTCATGGGCGTTACCCAGTGCTGCTCCTGAGAGCCACCGCTGGATTTGAACTGCCAAGCCCATGTGCTGCAGTCCTGCACTCAACCACTTACGCCACCGTGGCTTAGCCTTCATCACTGTTTTTTAAGGAATGCATAATATTGCATTGTATGTATGTAATAGACTTTCCATATTCAGTCTTCTAAGGATGAGCACTTGGGATGTTTCCAGCTTCTTTACCTTGTGAACTCTATTAGTGAATATGGGAGAGCATGCATCCACTAATGTGATTATATATATATATATATATATATATATAAATAATCTCACATATATATGAGATAGGGGTATATGACAAGCAAAGATACTTCTAGTTTGTATGGAATTTCTATTCTTAGTTGTTTTAGATAATTTAAAATTCAATACTTGGTCATTTGCTCTCCCTTTGGACCCATTTCAAAGTTGTTTCAGGTTTTAATATTTCTGCTTTCTTTCTGATTGATTTTTTCTGTTTTGTCTAGTGATATTTGTTGTTTTTAATTTTTATTTGCTTTTGTTTTACATGATTTTCTGTATATGAAAGCCAGGATTTTTTTCTGTCTTGTCTAGTAATGTTTGTTGTTTTTAATTTTTTTATTTATTTGTGTTTTACATGATTTTCTGTATATGAAAGCCAGGATATGTAGATGTATAGAAAGAGTAACCTGATTGATAATTACCTAGGAGCATTACATGGGAAGATGGAGGTGGGGGAAGGGAATGGAAAGCTAAAAACAATGAATACAAGAAGAAAAAATATTCTGAAATTGATTGAGGTCATGATTGCAAAAATCTTATTATGATTGGATGATCAATTTGTATGATGTGTGAAGTGTATAAAATAAAACTATTGATCTGTTTATAAAATGCAAGTACAGAAAAATATAGAGAATCAAACTCCTATTAACTATTGAGTATGTGTATATTCTTGCAAAATTGGGGTTAGGCAGCATAAAAGGTCTGAGTTGATTTTTTTTCCTCTCAAAATATCCTAATATTCTGTTTTCTTAGTAGATTTCAATGATTACATACTTTTTTTCCTCATGTTTAAAAAAAATTGTCATGAAGGCCTGTGTCAGGTGTTGATACAATGTGATTTCTGCCCAGTGCTATGATTGTCAAAGTGAAGAAATTGAATGAAATGTTGGTAAACAGCGAGAGAACTACAACAGGTAGCCAAATGTCTCCTCATCTAATTAGTGATGCACATGAATGGATGAACAAGATTCCCACTGTCCCTATCTATTCTTCAGTGAAACCACAACCAAGGGAACAGGCTTGGCGAAATCAGCAGGAAAAGAAGACAAAAAAAAAAGAAAAGAAAAGAAAAAGGAAACTGATTGAGTCAATTCTGCCCCATGTTGTCCCAAAGAGAGTCCAAGTAAAACCCATGAGCCCATAAGTTCCAAAATAAGATATATTGGCATATAATTTGCATATCATATAATAGAGTTTAAATGTCTTTAAATGAGTTATGCAATAATGACCACACTAAAATTTAAAACATTTTCCTCACTATTGAGCCTATTATTAGCTCCCAATTACACTCCAAGGATTCCCACTGTAACGCTGAGCACTGGATTCTTAATCTAGTTATTACCACAATGGGTTTGCCTATCCTGAAATTCCTATGAAGAAAAGCAAACTAATCAAGTCAAAAAAACCAAAATAAAGCACAGAAAAACTTCAATCCTGGAGGAGGTAGAAGAAAATAGGAAGTTGAACAAATTAAAAATGAGTTAAAATGGAAACCAAATGGTAAGATGTTAATTTTAGCCTAACTAATATCTGCAATTATCAACTTCAATGTACTTTGTCTGAGACCAAGTTTATTCACTTCCCTGGTTAGAGGTCGCAAGAAATCCAGTGAAGACCACTCAAAAGGGGCCTGTGCAAATGGACTTTGGGCTTCCATTGTCCTTCAGAGCCTATTTAGATAGGTTTTGAAAAAAAAAATCTTATACAATTCCTCAAAACTGTAAGGAAAAAAAGACCTACCCAATGGGGTAGTACAGAATTTAAGTTTGCTGTATCAGCACAAATGATTTAACTGCTGTTCTAAAATCTTCAGTTTATTAAAAAAAAATGCCTGTAAAAAATATTCATTGCTCTATCTCATGTGAGGTGAAACTGAAAGTTTATTTATAGTGTATGCATTTATAATTCCTGTGATCATCACCAGTCTTGTTCATCAATATAAATATTCCACTTCTCCTTCTGAACACATACTTGGATTGTACTTCTTAAGGCTCTTAAACTCAGAGGTAGCTGATTCGAAGTGGCTTGTAGCATTTCCTGACTGAGATTTGAGCATTTCTCCATGCAGGGCATCTCCTTTTTTCACCAGACATCTGGTGGTGAAGACTGTGTGCTCTAATGACTGCTGATCCTTTGCATACAAGGGTTTTTCTGAAAGACTGCAGTCATGGGACCCTCTGGGGCGCAGCAATCTATATCATGCATTCATTAACCATAAGGTGTGACTCCCTTCTTCACGTACAAATAGCAACATTCCCAAAGCTTTCAAGGTGCTAGCCCAGTGCTATAGCATATTCTAAAATTACAAGAGAACACTTCTCTTTCATTGCTGTAGCGAAGATCACCCGTGGATCTAGCCTGGGTTTGTTGGTTTGTTTTGAACAAATAACATTTCATTTTTCCTAATGCTCAAATCACCACCAAGATCACTTGCTTTTCTCGTTAGGACTCAGAGATAAACCAAATTACATTTGAAATGGACAAGGATTAATGATTTACAATATTCATGTTGCTTTCTTTCTTTTTTCTATAATACATTACTTTGCTTGAGTTTTTACTACCTTCTTGCATAGACCATATTTCATTCCCCTCAGCAGTTTAGTAGACATAACTGCCCCACTCTGAATCTCAATACTTAGCATGGGTTTAAATATTTTCAGGATCCATTCACTTTTCCTATAAATAGACTTCAGATGACCTCATCCCAGCAGAGATTTAGAAATTGACGGATGAGTGAAGGTGCTTGCATTCTATTTAGAATCAGCCTCACATCGCTTGTTTCGGTATTTACGACCATGAATATTTTTCTGAATCGTACCTTCCCACTGTCACAGAGTAGACTTCAGCTCATGACCACCTGCGGCAGAGTTTTTGAGGTTGTGGATCTCTCCCACTTGGAACAACTGCTGGGCTTGAATTATCCACCTTTAATAAGCAGTTGAATATGTGCTCAGCATGCCACCAAGTCTGCCTTTTTATCATTAGTGTGAATTGTTTCCCCATCTTAATATCTGATTTTTCTCTTACTAATCTCTCTCTACTGTTTGTGTGTGTGTGTGTGTGTGTGTGTGCAGGGTTGGGGTATATGTATGTGCTATGCATTTTCCATAAGATAAACCAAAGCAATCATAATTTATAAATATTTTCAAACTCACTTTCCACTGCACCTCAAAAATAGTTATATGTTTCTTACAAATGATTAAGTACTATTATCATCCCAAATAGCTATATCCTATCAGGCACCAAAAAATGTGTGGTGTTTTCTTTCCTGGGATCAATGTTCTACATAGTGCTGATAGTAGTGGCTTATTTAATATTCCTTATGTCACTTCATCTCTAAACTCAAAGGTCACTCCCTAAAATGTATTTAACTCTCCCAAGAAGACTGAATCTCTCATTTCCTTGTGTTACATTAAGGATCGCTGGTGGCACAATGAGTTAAGCATTAGACTGCTAATCATAGTTCACAACTGGGAGATAGATGGGAAGCTATGCTTCAGTAAAGATGTACAGCCTCAGGAATTCTCAGGGCCAGTTCTACTCACTTCCATGAAGTTGTTATTGATCACACCAACTAGTTTTTGGCCTCTGTGCCTCATTATATTTAACATATTGTTTGTTATTTGTTTGTAAATCCATTTGTTTTCACTCCTAGCCACCCCATATGACAGGGTAGAACTGACCCATGGGTTTCTGAAGCTGTAAATATTATGGACAAGGATTGCCAGTTCTTTATACTATTAGGGTGCTTGGTACTTTGAACTGCCAACCTTTCACATAGATGCCAAGTATGCAAAAGAACATGGCATATGTCCTGGGTACTGTGAGGGGAGAGGGCTGGAAATAAGTAATTTATATTGGACATTAAAGTTTCTATTGCCATCCATGCAAATCCATTGAAAAACTCAAAACTTCCAGTAATTGCCATGCTTTCTATAAGTACAGGTGTGGGCACTTGTGATAGTTAAGTTTATTGTGTCAACTTGGCCAGTAACACATGTGGTATTAATAAAGTTGCAGTATAATTGAAGGACAAACAGATAAATGACACAGTGAGTCTTGCCTTTCTGTCTCTTGTTTTCTGAGGATCACACCGTACACCAGCTGCCCTAACTAGTTCTAGGCCTCAACATGTGAGCTACACTACTTGTGGGACACTCAGTTCATGGACTTTGTCACTACAGTTTGAGATTCCTTCTAGACCTGCTTCACCACAGTGAAGTGATGCATACAACACTTGAGTTGGGGACTGTTGGACGCTGTCATCTGGCTGATTGTTGGTAACCTGTCCTGATATTTGCTGCCTGTGGCCGGACTGCCTGTATTGATCTACAAAAGGCACAGCTGTCTGCTTCCTTGACTTGCATCCAGCAGTCCTCATGAATTAAAGGACTGCCATTATATTAACTGTCTCACAGAAGTGAGTTGAACTGAGCCCTCTGTAGAACTATGTTGACTAATTAGCTGTTAATTTCTTTGTGTTGTATCTATTTATCTATCACCTACCTTATACAAAAACACAAGTGTCCTGGTTTTGTTTCTCTAGAGAACCCTGCTCACACCACGCCTATCCATTGTACCTTCAGGTTTCATCCATATTTAGCACATTGAGCTTTATTTTTCTTATCTTTTTTAATGTAAATTTCCAACAAAAGAATCTGAGTTTATTTTGGATACTAACCCTGCCTTATTAATGTACTCTTGTATAGGTTTGTACTTTAAGCACAAAATATTTAATCTAATAAATGCTGAGGGTTATCTAAAATTTAAGATTTAAAATATCTACCATAAAATATTTCATAGCTGTACCTTGTCTCCAAGATCTTACTTTGCAAAATTCACAAGCATTAGCAGGTTTACTATGGAAAAATCCTCTCTTCTGAGTCAGCTTTTTCTACATCAATGGTTATTTTCCTCCACTACCTCCCCTCAGTCCCTAGTGTTTTATTTTTTTTATTTAGTTCAATTTACTGGAGGCTCTTACAACTCTTATTATTTTCCATACATCAATTGTATCTGACTTATTAGAACATATATTGCCATCATTTTTTCCTAGACAGTTACTTTCCATTGAGCCCTTGGGATCAATTCCTCTTTTCTCCCCACCCACCGAAGCCTCTTGGCCCCTTGATACATTATAGATTGTTATTATTTTCAAATCTCACACCAACAGCTGTCTCCCATCCCTTCTGGTGTCTGTTGTTCTCCACACTGGATGGGGTGGTGTGGCTATGTGCCATTCATCTTCTCTCCCTTCCTTCTCCCCTTTTGATGTCAATATTCCCATCCCTGTTCCTGGGTTCTTTGTGTTGTGAGTTTAGCCTCTTCCCTATACCTATGCACATGCTTCCGTATAGTCTAAAGTGGGGAGCAGCACAGGGGTCATGATAGTGGCGGGTGAAGAGGCCTCAATGGATCAGAAGTATATTGCATGATCCATCAGTGCTCTATTATATCCTGATGTTTTTTATACATATATTTCTTTACTTCACTGGGTGGGGGGCATTTCTCAAATTATTTAAGCTTAAAGCAGATATTGGTATAAATGCCCTAAGTCATAATGTTCACCCTTTTGTCTTCCACTAATATTTGCTACTTAAAAGACATAAAGAGAATAGAGAATAGAGAAAACAATGTTGGGGCATCAATGCATCTTTATTGCTGGTCCCCATTTTTGTAAGTGAGACTCCCTCAACTATTATGTCTTGATATGCCATACTGTCATATCCACCCTCACATATCACCACAATGTTTTCTGTAACTTATTGCTGACCTATAGCACGGAGTACATTGTTCCGTAGCATTTCAGAGACTGCACATCTTTCTGAAAGCAGACAGTATCACCTTTCTATGTGGTCAGCAGTGTAATACTTAACCTGCGGTGCCAACAGAGCTTTTCACTTATTGAATTTGTTGCTCCTAGATGCCATTCACCAGGTTATGACCCATAGTGAACTAATGTGCAATAGAAAGAAACACTCTCCATTTATCTGCCATCCCCACAATTGTTCCTATCTTTGAGTTCATTGTCCAAGCAGCCACTGTGTCCATCCACATTCTTGAGGACTTTTCTCTTCTTCACTGACCCTGTACTTTACATGTCCAAAGTATGCAAAGTACTCCCATAAGGAGTGACAGACTAGGGAGCCTACAGAGGCAGTTTGACCCAGTCCATGGTGTCACTCTAGGTCTGAATTAATGAAATGGAAGGAAGCTTTTTTCCCCTGCCATCCTGTTGGGCACAAAATGAGCCATCCCTGTGCATTGAACTTCTTTGATACAGAAGACGCCTGTGACATGCAGAGAGCAGCAGCAGAACCAGGAGGCAGATTGTGAGGCAAAGCAGTGTGGCATCCCAGCCCTCAGGGTAAGCACACTCCGGGAAGGAGGCTGGTTTATGGAATGTATGGTGCCTCCAGGAATCAGATTGGGTAAGCTAAATTCTTTTAACTCACAGAATGGATCTAGCTGAGTACTCTGGGCCTGAGACTTATTGCAGAAATGTATGCTTTGGCAACATTTATTGAAAACCCCAAAAGAGCTTTGCAACATTACCTTAGCAGGACAGTGACCAAGGACTAGCAGAACAAAAACCAGAGAACAGCAAGCCTGCAGACAGGGCTAATAAGAAGCTATCTATCCAGTACAGATAACTGTATCCTGATGAAAAGAACACCACGGACAATAAAGAGGCCACCAAGAGTAAAGTAGCAATCAACAAAACTGCTGACAAGAAGGAAATCTAAACTGGCCAGAATCCAAGGCTAAACATTTGAGGTCACAACCGCTTGTCACAATGAACACCCATGAGCCCACTTACAGTTATATCCCTCCCTCCAAAAATTGTGTAAAAATCCAGCTAAGAGACCAGAGGAGTTGGTCTTCTGACTTCTGCCACGATCCAGAATTCTTCCTCCTTCCCTCACTCTTGCTGGTGAGTCTGGCCAGTTTTTTCTGGATTTGCTTTTGATCAGTGGGACTGCCCACTGGAATAAATTGGTTAGGCTACTGTCTGGCTCACAGGGTATATTATGCCTGTGAAAGAACCTGGTCTAGGCACTGTGTGAAGGGTAGAGACTCAAAGACACCTGCCTTGGTGCATAAGCTAATTGCTTCCTAAACTCTGTCTTTGGACCTGTCATAAGCTACTCAAGACACCTGATCATCTTCAACCTGTTAGCTTATTTTTAAAAATCCATAGTCTTTTATATTGTCTGTTAGTTCTGTGTGGTCGATGCAATGAATTATCTAATTAAGCAGGAAGGGTAGTGATTATAATGGGAGAAATGGCTGGTATAGAATTAGAAGGAAGATTGGCAGGTGAGGCATATCTGACCACTCTAGCGTGAGAAGGGATTGAGTGGTCCATGAAGGTGATGATGATTCTCCTGCCTATTGTGTAGCCAGGGAAGTTTACACTCTGCATCCCATGTCCCTACATTTTTTTCTTACAATTACATAATTGCCAAACCTCTGAGAATCATGATCGAGACAATTTGACATATAACATTAACCTTCATAGCCAGCATAGTCTCACCTCAAACCTAGCATTCATTACTGCTAAATGCATATCTCTAATGCTTCTGATAATCAGATAGTAAGTTTTTACTATTGTGCTAAGGGTGAAATAATAGATAATGAGGTAGCTGATAGGTAGACAGAAGAAGGGTTGTAACTCTAATTATAATTTGTAGAAAGTTCTTATATAAGAATATTCTGAAACAGTTTGATCAATAGAGATCACCTAGAGGTGGCTGTGCTCATCCATTTTATTTTGAAATGAGAATAATGGTTTAGTTTTCAGCAAAGAGTGCTGCACATATGTTTCATGTGAAATAGCCTCAGACAAAACTCAGGTACCTTAGTAAAAGAACATGTAGAGTTAGAAAATAACATCAGGCACAGGGAATATAAGTCACATTTTAAGAGGTTGGGCTTGTTCATTCATCTTTCTGTGCAAGGACAATGTAGACGCTTTTGAAATAATTTTCTTTCCAATATCACATCAATAAATGCATACAGCTGAAAAACACTGCCTTCTCAGTTAGATTCCCTTGCCACAAGCAAATAAATGAAAAGGTTTCCAGAACAGCTTGTTACTGCCCTCTATTGATATTTTCAGTTATTTGAAGCATTTTTGGAAAGGAAGGCAGCATGATTTTTTAGTGTTACTATAATAATATTCTGCAGAAGAAATGGGAATACAGTTTTCCTATTTTTAAAATGCTCATTTAACCCTTTGACAAGTGAATGTGTGTAAATGCTTTACTGTAACATCAGCTTTCATCACCTATGGATTTGCTACACACACTTAAAAACATCAAAATAGGAAAAAAGATGAATGATGAACACTCCTTAAAGACTTGAAGGTAAATAAGTGACCATCTAGCTCAGAAGCAACAAAGTCCACATGGAAGAAGTACACCAACCTATTTAATCATGAGGGGTCAAAGGGATCAGGGATCAGGCATCAAAGAACAAAAAATTCATAGCCTTGTGAGTGGAGGGTGTGTGGAATGGGGACTCAAAGCCCATCTGTAGGCAAGTGCACATTCCCTTTCAGAAACGTGGTGGGGAGGTGGGATAGTCAGGGTACAGTGTAGCAATGATGGCACATAAACCTTTCCTCTAGTTCTTTAATGCTTCCTCTCCTCCATCCTCACTATCATGATCCCTTAAAAATCAGACTAGACCAGAGGCTGTACATTGATACAGATAGGAACTGGGAACACAGGGAGTCCAGGACAGATCCCTCATGACCAGCGGTGAGAGTGCCAATGCTGGGAGGGTGGAGGGAAGGTCGGATCAAAAGGAGAAATCTATTGCAAGGATCTACATACAACCTCCTCCCTGGGGCACAGAGAACAGGGACGTGGGTGAAGAGGGACATCAGACAGTGTAAGATATGACAAAACAATAATAATTTATAAATTATCAAAAGTACATGAGAGATGGGGAAGCAGATGAGAGATGAGGGGAAAATTGAGGAGCTGATACTAATGGCTTAAGTAGAAAGCAAATGTCTTGAGAATGAGGAGGGCAACTAATGTACCAACATGCTTGACATAAATGGATGGATGTACGGATTATGATAAGATTTGTCTGAGCCCTCAATAAAATGATTAATAAAACACCTCAGAGATCAGTGGTCAAATAGTTGATTTTCTGCAAAGTCAGAAAATTAGAGTGTCTGCAGTCTGAAGTACAAATACTAATTAAAATGTTTACATTGTAGCTTGAACTTCTAGTATGTAGTTAAACTTTAGAAGGAGTCTTGGAGTTGCAGTGATTAAACACAAGGCTGTCAATCAGAAGGCCAGTGAATGGAACATGCAGACTGCAGAGTGTGATAAAGGCATGGCTATTTGCTTCCATAAATGTTACAGGTTTGACAATGCACAGGGCCATTCTCTCCCCTGTTGAGTTACTGAGTCAGAATTGATGGCATTTTATTCTTTAATTAGGGAACCCTGCTGGCAGAGTTGTGTAAGCACTGGGGCATTAATTAACTGGAAAGTTCATGGTTCAAGTCCACCATCCATTTTGTGGCAGATGATTCTTATCCTGTAATGATTGAGTCTTGGAAAACTTAAGGAATAGTGTTACACTGTCATATGGGGTTGATATCAACCAGGGTTAACTTGATGGCAATGCATGTGGTTTGGTTTTTTTCATCTCTTTCTCCCTTTTTTTAAGTCAAATTCTACGGGGAAAGTTATTCATTTATATTTCGTTATGATACCATATCAATCATTAGTTATCTTTGATCTTTTCATCTTTCCCGTAGGGTTACATTATTCTAAAAATTATATATAAAATTTATTTCACCTATGTAATAGTATTTCTTTGATTTCTAACATATAAGTGTATGAAGTGTATTCAGTTATCCAATAAAATAATACACTGATGAAATTATAGCTTATTTTACTTAATCTTGATTTCACATAATGAAACTGCATATTAAGTAAAAGTTTTCATTTTATTTATATTTTCCCTACTTTCATTTTTCAAGCTCTTGCCTTTATATCAGCTTGAAGCCATAAAAACCTTTTAATGATTGTCTTCAGAAAATACAATTTAATTTGTAAAGACTTTGTCATTGTTTAGGGAATGGACAATTCTTTCAATAAGGCAATGAGGCAAATGCAAGTGAAAGTAGGAGGATGGATAAAATAGAGATTTTTCAAATGTCAAGAAATAGAAAAAAATAAAAGGTCATTGGTAGGGGGTGAGCAGGGCAATAACCCATCCAAGGGGAGCATATTGTTTAGATCTCCACAGGGGAGAGAGAGAGAGAGAGAGAGAGAGAGAGAGAGAGAGAGAGAGAGAGAGAGAGATCAAGCTTCAACTGATGCACCCAGACATGAATTCAACATACTTGCATGTACCAGGGAACCAATTGTGAGTTCTATGGGGCTGGCCCCAATCCCACTATGTGGACACCTTCCCTGCACTCCCCGCACCCAGGTTAGAGCACGTAGGAGAAATGAAAAGGGATGGAGAGAGAAGAGAGGGCATTCTGGCCCACCAGGCCCCAAGGATGATATTCTTGCTAAGAGCAGACACACATAGAGAGGGCCACAGAGTAAGCCCCACCACAAGACATGCCATCTCTCACGAAACCATAGCGCTGTGGAAGACAGCACTGGAGACACAGTGCAGGAATCATGTACAATCTGACCCTATCATACTGGGGTGAAACACTAAGGAAATTCAACAGAGTACCAAGGGGAGCAACACGGGGAAATCCCTGGGGAATATCCAAAATAGACTTTGGAGATAGAATGTGGCACTCCATCACACTCAACTGGAAAATACTTGGAAAGGCCAACAAATAGACATTGATGTATTTAGAGCCTTTCCATATTTTGTCAGCAGTTTTCTTGCTGTTGTTTGTTTGTTGTTATTGTTTTGTTGGTCTTTACTTCCTTTGTTGTTTCATTTGACTTTGCTGGAATTTTTCACTTATGAGTGTATCTGCATGTCTATCAAGGGAAGATAGGTGGGATAAATAATTCAGAGACAAAAAGAAGAGGACCAATGATTCCAGAGGACACAGAAGAAGGGAGATGGGAGAAAGCAAGCAGGTTTTCAACTTCTAAAAGTGCTGCCATTTTGGAAAGCTACATCCTATTCTTTCCTGCAGGGTCACTATGAGTCAGAATCCACTTGATGGCCTTAGTCACTTCAAGTGCAATGATAATAATTCATAAGAAGGAAATTATTTCATAGATATTAGAAACCATTTTGTTCTTTCTTTTTATTAGTAGACACTTTTATTGGGGTCTCTTAGACATCTTATCACAATCCACTCATTCACCAGTGTGTCAAGCACATTTGCACATAGGCTGCCATCATTTTCAAAGCTTTCTCTTTCTACCTGAGCCACTGCTATCAGCTCCCCATTTCTTCCCCATCTATCCCCTGACCACATTCCCTCACAAACCTTGATAAGTTGTAGATTTTCTTCCATATTTTAAATCACCCTCTGTCAACTCTTACTCACTTCTCCATTGTCTGTCCCCCTGAGGGTGTGATTATAGGCGGATTCTTGTCATCAATTCCCTCTTTCTCCACCCCACTCCCCATAACAGTCTTGGTTTCTCTACTCTCATTGTTGGTATGGGTGGGGTTCGGGGGTGTGGGGTATAATTTATCCTGAATTCCCTGTGTTGCGGGCTCTTGCCTGTGGCCGTGCGCATTTTCTGGTCTAATTATATTTCTAAGGTAGAATTGAATTCATGATAGTAGGAGGAAGGAAGCACCAAGGAACTACCATGTTTCCCAAAAAGTAAGACAGGGTCTTATATTTATTTTTACTCAAGAAGACACCCTAGAGCTTTTCAGGGTATGTGTCATTTTTTTTAAGTTGAGTACAACAATCATCATTTATTCAAATATTTATCATTAATTAAAATATTTATTCAAATATATTTATTCAAATATACTTAAGTTGTCTTCTTCTGAAACATCATCATAACTCGCCAAATCCCGAATTTCATCCTGAATCTCTTGTGACTCTATTTCCTTTGGAACCATTAGCCCAGAACACTCATGTTGATCAATAGATCTCATTAAATGAGCAGCTCTTATCCATGTAACCTGCTTGGAGCTCATTGGTAATAACACTGTCAGTGATTTTATGCCATAAATTATTCACCAAAATCAGGACCTTCTGCGGGCTAGGCTTCACAATATTTCCATACTGATTTCTTCTCATTCTATTTTCAATGCAGTTATTAAATTCCATGCACAAATGGTCTTTGAGCGGCTTGTTTATTGCAACATCAAGAGTCTGCAAATAAATCTCGATGGGGCAGATGAGAAGGGCTGCCTCTCTTTGTCACCACTCCTCATTGAAATGCAGGAGTTGTGTAGATAAGTTGCATAGGCACACCTATCACTAGGTCTTATTTTGGGGGTAGGCTGATATTGCACAAATGCTTAGAAATCCTGCTAGGACTTATTTGATGGGTAGGTCTTATTTTCGGGAAACACGGTAGTAGAAAGTTATGTCTTCTGTAGGTGGTATACTGCACCATGATTGGCTCATTTCTTCCCTTTGACCCCTGTGTAAGGAGATGTCCAATTGTTTAAAGAAGGGCATTGGGACTCCTTTCCATTCCCTTCATCCCCCATTCACCTTGGGTGATGATCATTGTTCTGAGTTTTAGATGCCTGATACCTGATCCCAAAGAAAACTCATGAATTCAAAAGCTGGTGTGTTTCTTCTATGTAGGCTTTGTTCCTTCTGAGCTAGATGTCCACTTGTTTATCTTCAAACCTTTAAGACCCCAGACACTAAATCTTTTGATAGTTGGGCACCATCAGATTTCTTCATCACATTTTCTTATGCACCCATTTTGTCTTTAGTGATCATGCTGTGTAGGTGAGCATCACAGAATGCTGGATTGTAAGAACAAAGTGTTCTTGTGTTGACTCGAGCTGATGCCCAATGTCCATCTGTAATCTTAATTATTAACATATAGATATGAATACATAATTATATTCCCTCTTGATATATGTGTATGTGTGTAAACATACATATACATATACATATATATATATATATCAAGATATACCTCTATGTGGGCATGGCTTTCTCCTGAGACTTCAGGGAAATCTCTTGATATTTCCCTTGTGAACATAAGAAGCTATCTCCCCAGTTGTTGGGAGTTAGTCTCAGAGATGATGAATCATGGACAAGACAAGATGGCAGCATCCAAGAAGCCGGAGGAGCCGACGGAGAGACCACATGGTTTGCCCTAATGGAGCCAGATCTCTGAAGTTGGGGTGGCCACATGGAGACCTCTGCCAGCGATGAGTTGCTTCTGCCACCATGGGATGCTGTTGATGGACCCTGAGCCCTGGAAGCAAGAAGCCATGTGGAGACCCCTGCCAGTGCCGGGATTCTGTGCCCACTGATCTGTGACTTTGTGAGTTGGAAGGAGACTGATTTATAGACTGATTTCAGGCATATGGGTTAATATTGGACTTAGGACTTTGAATTGGACTGTGCTGGGATGTTTTCTCAGTGTTCTGTTCCTCTTGTATATAAACCTTTTCCTTATATCCACATGTTTCTCTAGGAAATTTGTTCCTCTAGTCCAGCTAGGAAAAATCCTATAGATCACACTGGTTTGATCCCGAACAATTCATTAGGAATTAGGATAGGACAGGATCTGTATGCATAATACTCAGTGGGTTCCATGGGCCAGAGAATGACTGGATAGCCACATACAGCAACAAACAAGAAGCAATGGTTTACACTGTCTGCTAATTTGACTATGCTCTCTATAGTTGTGGCAATAGATATATTTTTCCCAAAGAAATCATCTAGTATTTATATGCTATCTATATTTGGACATGTTGAAAGGAGAGACCAAACACTGGAGAAGGACATCATGCTTGGTAAAGTGGAGGGGTAACAAAACATATGAAGGCATTTAATGAGATGGATTGACACCGGGGTTCTATAGAGGGACTCAGGCAGAGGAAAGATGGTGAAGACGGTGCAGGGCAGTGCGTGTTTCATCCTGTTGTGTCTTTATAAATCGGAATTGACATAAAGGCACCTAACAATGGCAACAAATGTGTGTGTATATATGTATGTATGTGTGTGTGTGTCTGTGTGTGTGTGTATATATATATATATATATATATATATATATATATATATAAAATTGACTGCATACCGCTTCATCAAAGTGTTGAAAATGATGGAGATTACTTTGAGGGTATTACTTTTACTAAGGTGCACCTGAATCAAGTCAGGGTTTTCATGTTCTCACATGCATGTGACAGTTGGGCACTGGATATGGAGACCCAAGGAGAACTGATTCATTGAATGGTGGTGATGGTGATGAATATTAACAGTACCACAGAATTCCACAAGAAGATCTGAATATGTCTGGAAAGAAGTACAGCCAAAATGCACTTAGAGGAAACCATGAAGATTCTGTGTGGCATGTCTTTGGGAAATGCCTTCAGGAGAGACCATTCCCTGAGAAAGACTTCCTACCTGGTGAAGTGGGATGGCAGCAAAGAGGAGGCAGGCCTTCCATGCTGTGGCCTGACAGAGGAGCTGCCGCAATGGGCTCCAGCGCAGGGACAGTTGTGGGGATGGCGAGGGCATGGGGCTGTCTCAGACCTGCTGTACATATTGTCCTTAGGATTTGAAAGCAACCCAATGGCACTAAACATACATACGTACGATCAGTTTCACTCTCCTAAGTCTCTGATATGTGTCAATCCTGAGGTAGAAGAGAAAGGTATAAAGATAATATCTTTTGCTCTTTGCCTTTAACTATTATGGTAAATCTTACTGGATTTTAAAAACACTCTTTTAACAAAATAATATGACCTAATATCTAGTCCTTTTTAGTCAGAGGATACTTAATCCCTTTTAAATAAGATTATAGAACATGCAGAGGAAGCACGATTTTGCGTAAGTATCTTATTTATTTACTTTACTCTATTAGAGAGAAACCTTCTGAAAATTATTTTGAATCTCTGTCTTTGCCTACAAAGTCGACAAATTCTAACTAACCTCAAATAAATGAATATATAAATAAAGATCTTTTGGAACCTATGTGCTGTAATGTTAGAAAAATATAATGCATTTTTAAGTTTTACCGTAGCAGATTTAGTAAAAATCCATAATTATATATGTGTATGTATATATATGTAAACATGTAAAAACCCAGACATATGAAAGAGGGAACATTATTTTTCCCTTATTTGTGTCTTCACAATTTCTATTTCCCATCACAAGTATCCGTCTAAGTGAGGAATCACCTAAGCCATGTGGGAGAAGCACAAAAATTTGTGTAATTTAAGAAATGTAGAAAATGAAATCTAGAGCCACAGAAGAAAATTGTATCAGAGCATAAATTGTCAGCACCTGGTTTGCAGAAAGCTACAGTGGAGAAAGTCCATCATCCAGTCACAGGGATCAGACATGGACAAGTCTCTGGGGACTCCCCTCTGATCATAGCGGGGTTATCAGAGAGAGCATTGTGAAGTTGAGTAGGCAGGTGCATTAGGTCAAAATGTAATATCTTTTAATCTTTATTTTGATCCATTTTAACATTGCTTCGGTTTTTTTTTTAAATAAGGATGAACAGGAAATAAGCCTCAGCACTAAGTCTGTGGTGAACTTCTCTGACATAGTCTAGGAATGTGAAATAGCCATGAATCCATGCAGTGTGTATTTGAAAATCGATAATTGAAGATGCAATTATGTTAAAATGTATCACTCTATCCTATGTTCTCCCTTTTGAGTTGCTTTTAATTTGTTCTGGTTACTATTATATTTTAGTTTCCTATAATTGAGGTTTTTCTCAGATTTACTTTGTTATTGTTGTTGGGTTTCCATTGTTTTTCTTTGTAGGTTTCTCTGCATAATGAAATCCAGGATAGGTAAACCTATAGAGGCAATAACTGAATTCATTGGTTCTTGGGGTATTGCAGGAGAGGTTGATGGAAATAGGGAGCTCATATATGAGTACAAGAAAGAAGAAAATTGTGCAAATTGATAGTGGTGATGATAGTGCTGTTTTTCTTAAGATAATTGAACTAGTTAACTGTATGATGCAAATTATTTGCTAATAATTTTTGTCAATTGTGTTATATGTTATATAGTCATTAAAGCATTTACCAAATTTAAGTATATTGATTAGTATATCAGCATAAGAATAGATGATGTCAGGGTATAGTATAGCACACATGAAACACATGAAACACAGAACTTCCCTCTAGTTGTTTGGGGCTTCCTCCCCGCCACTATCACAATCTCAAGTCTATGTTACAAATTAGATTAGAACAGATCATGCACACTACTACAGATAAGAATCCTCAGCACAGGGAAATCAAGATAGATAAACCCTATAGGATCCACAATTAGAGTAGAGACACCAGGAAGATTAGAGGATGGTGGGAGAAGAAAGGGGGAAATGATCACAGGTTCAATCTATAATCCCCTACCTGGGTGAGGAACAATGGAAAACATGGATGAGGGGAGATGGAGGATGGTGTAATATATGGAAATAATAATCTAAAACTTATCAAAGCTTTGGGAAGAATGGAGGGTACGTGGTAGAGGGGAAAGAAATGGAGAGCTGCTCTCAGGGAATCAAGTGGGAAGAAAATGCTTTGAAAAAGGATGATGGCAGCATATGTGCAAATATGCTTGACACACTGGATGAATGAATGGATTGTGAACAGAGATGTAACGGCCCCAATCAAAGTATTTAAAAATATCACATAGAGAGTGGCATAGTTGGATTGGACATTCAGATATGCTGACAGTGTGTTCAATGCTCTTTTTAAAATAGCATCCCATGCTTAAAGTAAGAAGTGTCCAAGAATTGAGGTATAAACTATAGTATGGCTATAAGATTGGACTTACCTTTTGTGAAAATTCTGCCCAATCTTGAAATCTCATTGAATGACAGATTTATATAATTCCTCCATCCCAGTGGATCTGTATGATATTTTCCATAGGACTGAAATTTTTATGGTTTTCAAGATGGGAAATAATGACCATTTCTAGGTGTACCCCTTCAGTCTTGTTTCATTATAACAGATATTCAGGTATTGTCCCACATGCAACTTTCTATTTTGTCCTCAGTAAGATTTTATCATTTTGAGTTTATTTGCAAAATCTATTTAATAGCTTATCATATATTATTCATTCCATGAAGATTTATTGAAGTCTACTATATTGCAAACACTGTTGTCAATTCTGGAAATAATAATAAAGCAGAAAACAAACAAGCAAAAAGAATCGATGATGAGTTAAGTCTATGAATTCAAAAGCTGGCCATATTTCTTCTTATACTACTAGACCTGCATATAGAGTTGAAATTCTGCAAGCCTACCAGCCAGGATAGAACTGAGAGACTGTAACTGGAAAGATGGCAACAGAAAGTCTCACCTTCCTACATTCGAGTGAAGGAAGGAGAAAATATAGGAGCATTTTTAATAAAGAAGTACTAGTTCATCCTTTTCAACAATAGGTGAGAAAAATTTCCAGAAACTCTAATGTTTAGACATAATGTGAGAAATCATAACATTTTAAAATAGAGAGAGCTAAATATGTATATAATTCTTTAACAGGGAATGCTTTGTCTCATGTAAACATAATAGAAAATGCTTTAAGATTTCCAATTATAAACTTGTATACAATATGTAAAACAGAAATATAAGATGAGAATATGTGGAAAATAATTGATAGAAACATTATTAATACATTTAATATACAAAGAGCAATCATAAATGCAAATGCTAAATAATGGTTTGCAAGCAGTTACTAGATCTAATCACAAAATTAAGACTATATCACAATTTCAGTTTTGTATAATTTGAATTTGTGTGCAATTATTGTGTATGTTCAGAAACACAAACAATATTCATACATATAAAACAATGAAAGGTTACATATCAAAATGTGAAAGGTATTTATTATTTGGTGCTTACTGTTAATTTTAAATTACTTCTTTAGTTTATCTGAAACTCACTTTCTTTTCAAAGGTGAATACTTACAGTTATGAAAAATCTTTGTTTTTAAAATATTAGACAAACCTTCACTCCTATCATTCAGCATTTATTTTTAGTTCCTTAGTGCCGTAATCCATTTTATATATGCTTGCATGATGGAAACGTGGTTTAGATAGGAGAGCAAAATACAAAAAGGATCTTTTATTTTCTTACTTCATAATTATGGCATGGACATTAAGGCATAGCAAGCTGAATAGCACCGATAACCCTATCAGTTAACACTTTGGTTATAGAATTATACAGAAGCTGTATGTGCTGCAATGGAATATTAAGAATAATAGATTTGTTTCTGAATCAATAACCATTTATGTTCTCTTACCCACTCCTGTCACCCACATTGCCTGCTATTCTACTAAACTGCTCCTGACATTTTATAACTATTAAGAAGGGCAAAACGACTCTAGTAAAAATGGAATTATTAAGGTTATGTAAACAAATAAAATAGACACTAACACTAAATAGGGAGCCCTGGTGACTTCGTGGGTACACCTAGATTGCTAATTGCAATTGAGACTATCTTCTCTCAGAAGGATGCAAAGTCTTAGAAACACAGATGTCGTTGTAGTCTGTCCCTTAGGGTCACGATGAGTCAGAATTGACCTGATGGTGGTGATAACTTTGAGCGAGAACATGGCATATTTTTCTCATACCATTTGGAAATGCTTTTATTACCTTTGCAAGTAGAACTTTAAGCAATCTTCATTAGCCACGAAGAATTGAAACCAGTGATTGTAAAGGAATGTGCTGGGCAGGATTTCTAGAGAAGCAAAAGCAGTGCTGCTGTCTGTGCATGTTCATGTTATTTTTAGGTGCACAGCGACCCTGGAAAAAACAGAAGGCATGGCCTTGTGCTGTCTTTACAATTGATCTCATACCTGAGCCCTTTGTTGCAACCACAGCGTCAATACGTCTTCTTAAGAACCTTCCTCTTTTTACTGTCCCTTCACGTGACCACACTTGGTGTTCTTCTCCGGGGCCTGGTCTCTCCTGACAGCTTTGCCAATGGTGTCTATAAGGAACTCTCTGGACTTACTTCTTCCAAGACGTCCTTTGTCCTTTTACCCATCCTTGGACTTTCCAATATTTTTCTCCAGGAACACAATTCAAATGAATTGGTTCTCGTAGTTCTTTCATATGCATCTGGGGCAACAGAAAATATCATGGAATACATTTGAGGCAATGGAAAATATCAAGGTGTCAGTTACACCTTGGTCCTCAAAGGAACATCCATGCTTTTCTATAATTAAAAAGGCATTGCACAGCAGATTTAATTAATGAAACCTGTCTTTGGATCACTTAACTGCTGCTTCCATGTACAACAATTGTGGATCCAAGAAAGGCAAAGTCCTTGACACCTTCCAACGTTTCCCCATTTATCGTGATTTTGCCTATTAATCCACTATAAGGATGTTGTTCTGTACCTAAATGCTCGTCTTCATCAGCAAGTGCTTCAGTGCTCCCCACTCCCAGCAAATAAGGCTGTTTCCTCTGTGTATCACACGTTTTTAAACCTCCCTCCATCCCGATGCCTTGTTCTTTGAATGTATAGCTTCAGAACATTGGGCATGTATATAGGAAGAGATTTTCCTCAAGACATAACTTATAAATTCTAGAAATAGGTAAGTCCAGTCTGAAGACTTGTGATTTCTGAAAGTGCAGGGACTGACCAATAGGAAATGGGAAGCGAGAACAGGAAGACGGAGGGCTAGTGGATGCTGACTTGCATGACTCCGGAGTTGACTGGCTGAACATACACCAGGCGGACAATGAACCAGGAGCAAGTACAGATCCAGCTCACAAAGGGTGAGCTAGCTTTGACACACTATCAATTTATGCCAAGAGTGGGCCACACCCTGAATGAAACGGCCATCAACAATATCAATGTTGTGACTAGACGAAGGAGGTCTCCTCTCCCCAACACCATTTGTATGATTCCCAAAAGATTTCAGCACTGAATTGACCACACTATATATTATTGCAAGGGGTACTTGTGGTAATACATTTATTAGGGAATGGTTACTATGAGTTGGAAATTGAGTCTGGGCATGGCTTAATGGAGTCCTGTGCTTCAGGATCGCTCACAAGATATAAATTGAGGTTTTGACCAGGAATGGAAAAGGAGCTGTTATGCAGCTTTTGTGGTTATTGAAATAGTGAATTTCCCCTCGGCCTTCTGGATTGAAGACCTTCATTTCTACCTGATGATTGACTGGAGATTGTTCTCATTTTCATGTAACATAAGCTTTCAAAATGACCACACATTCAAAGTGTGTAAGGCAGGAAAAAGCAATAAAGTGAGTTTGTAGGCATATAAATAACCTTACATAATCTAATCACATCCTCTCATTATTCTAAAAAGCAAGTAACTTGCCCTCCAACACCTCAGGATAAAGCTTTACACTTTTATTGTATTTCAAATGCAGTCACAGCTCTCCGGCACCTAGGGGGAGAGCATCATTACTAGGCAAGGAAGCATGTCTTAAAAGCTGTCTAGCACAGGAACTGCTGGTGTCTGCTAAATTCCTTCCACTCTCTTTACAATTATTTGCTAGATACAAATATTTTTTGTCAAAATTTTTGAAGATTAGGTATAATTTCATTGCAAGTTACTCAGAAAGTCTAATTTTTGACTCTTCTTCAACCATCAGTGGCTAGTCAAATGTGATTTTCCAAAGTCTGTTATGGAATCTTTTGTACTTTTCTGTTTTCCTTTATATATGTCTTTATTTAAGTCCGAATGCTTGTGTTTGGTTGTCAGTTTGACTTATTGATTGTTTTTTTTTCACTAGCAGATTATGTAAAATCAATGGCAATTTTGTAAAATCAACAACAATGGCACTTGTCAAAAGTCAATGTAAGTTGGAAATATGATTGAGAAAATCAGAAACTCCGATTAAAATTTTAAATGATAATTGGTGGCTCTGAGTTGGATTTTACACAATGGCAATGAGTTTGGTGTTTTGGTTTATGTTTCTGTCTACTTTATTAAACATGACTCCAGGTACTTATCGCTACTAACAAGTCCAAAGTATGTGACACAGAGTCTCACTATCCTTTCCTCTAGCTGGCATTCTGGCTGCATTTTTACCAAGACAGATTTGTTTGTTTTTTTTGATAATCCATGCTACTGTAACTATTCTTCACCAGTGCCATAATACAGAAGCATTAATTCTTCTTCAGGTTTCCATATACTATGTCCTGCTCTCACATGAATATGAAGTAATTGAAAATAGTATGTCTTGGTATAGATTCAACATACTCTTAAAAGTAGCATCCTTCTTTACAACAAATCTGCTAGGTAAAAATGTTTCAGGTAGCATATTTACCGATGCAATGTGCCATTTGATGTCTTGACTGCTACTTCCTTGAGAATTGATTGTAGGTTTGAACAAGACAAAATCTTTGACAGCTCCCATCTATCCTCCCTTTATATTGATGAACTATTGTTTACTATCCCGATGAGACTTTGGGCTATGGGAAGAGATTGACATCAGAGAAAGTACACATACAGTTGGAGAGCCAGATTAAGTCCCAGGTCATTGCAAGCTCCTCCTGTTTTGTGCATCTTCAGTGAATGATAAACCACACTCGGAATGTCAGAGAAGATCTGGTGGTGTGGTGGTTATGGATTGGGCTGTCATCTGCCTGATTGGTTGTTGGAAACCACCAGTAGCTCCACAGGAGAAGAACTGAACTTTCCACTGTTGTAAACAATTATAGTCTCAGAAACCCACAGAGGGTTACTGTGAGTCAGCATGAACTTGATGAGAATGAGTCTGAGTTTGTGAGTTGAGGCAGGTAAGACAGCGAGACTCTGTCTACAAAAGGGGATGGATTTGACAATATGAGATGTCAAGCTGCCAGTTGTTCCCATGAGGGTTAGTAAATATGATAGGCCTCCTGCTCACATTCAAAATACCTACATTCAACAAGACAGACACAGAGTCCAAACGCATAAAAAAACAAGTAAATTTTTCCAAGGTCAATTAATATTGTACCCTGGGAAAACTAGCTTGTTTTTCTTTTCATGTTACATAGCTTTAACTGTAAAACCTCTGAGAATTCTGTCCCAACCATACTGTCACATTTAACTAACATAGTTTACCTCTGTCAACTTGGCACCTATGCACTTGGCCTTAAAACTATACATAAGCTCCAAAAAAGACTCTTTGAAAAGTTACATTTTACCTAATATGATACACATGAAAACATTGTAACATTTATATCTTACATTTTCTCAGGAATCATTACAAAACTATCTTATGTACATGTACAAGGAAGAGCTACTCCAAGAAATCAGTCCTTGTGTTTTCAACTGGTAACATGCTCATTGATAGCATTTGCCCTCTTTTTGTCTACCACTCATTCTGTACTCCCTTTTGCCTTCTAAGGAACCAGAACTGGTCATGATTCCTTGCCTTGTAGAGTAATCCAAGCCTTCCTTAACAGATGGCCTGAACAATTAGTAGTTATGTCCAAATTGGGTTGATGTAGTTGACTACTGACTTTTATCTCAGTTCATGGGAGTGCTAAGAAATATTCTATGGAGTAATTTCAAACATTTTCTTATTGATTTCCATTATATAATATCATTCCAATTTAATATAGGGGTTCGGAACCAGTCACACCATCCAGTCCAAAGTGACTAGAAAATACTTTCAGTTCAATGATGTCTGTGAAATAGCTTCCGTTTGGACATAAGAACTATATATATTAAAACAGAGTGTCACAAGTATCCCAAACCAAACCATATGACACTCCCATGGCGTCAGCTCCACCTTGCAGTATGCAGGTACAGTAAGCAAAACCTTAAGTGGGTCACTAGTATATTAGTACTTAAAGCTGAGCACTAGGTCTGCAAAAGGCTATCGATAAATAGTGAAAGCACCAAACCAATTTGTAGGGATGTAAAAAAGTTTCCTTTATGTAGAGTGCGTTAGAATACGGATTACTCCATCTCCTTCACCAAACAAAGGAGAGAAAGTCTCCTTTATGAATTTTCCTTGATGATGATCACCATATTGAGGTCACATCATCATGAGTGAACACGATTATTGGTGTGACCAAAAGGTTCTAGACCAGTGGTTCTCAACCCGTGGGTTGTGACCCCTTGGTGCTCAAACAATCCTTTCAAAGGGGTCACTTAAGACCATCAGAAAACACATATTTCTGATGGTCTTCAGAACTGAGACACTGCTTCTCTACCTGTCTCTAGGTAGGTCAACCTGCATGCAGATACACCCACATACAAGTACCTGGCATGAAGACTTATCCATGCTACACCATGCTTTGAGATAAATTTTCATTTGCTTGTAATTAGAAATAAATATTTCACAATATATAATACATAGTTATGTTTGCTATTAATCACTTTTCTTTAATTACGTTCAATTTGTAACAATGAAATACATATTTGCACACAGATATTAACAATGTGATTTATAGCAGTAACAAAATTACAGTTATGAAGTAGCAATGTAAATAATTTTTATGCTTGGGGGTTCACCATAACATGAAGAACTCTATTAAAGGGTCATGGCCTTAGAAATGTTGAGAACCACTGCTCTAGAACAATCTTGTAAACTCCTCTGTCTAACTTAATAAATATGTCTCACTCATTATTCTAGTCCCAATACTGTAGCCCCACCTGCAACTGTGAGGTCCTTATATACCATGATTTCGCCTTTCTGATTATTTTCTTTGTTCTCCCATATCCTTTTTAAGCTTCTAAAGCTCAACATACACTTGAATGCTATTATAACTTTGTGCTAATGATCTTTCATCTGGATAAATATGTCCATGCGTTAGTCTCCTCTTAGACCTAAGAATAATAAATATTTGCTTTAAATTACATTTGAAGCTTTAGGTTTCCTTTGTATCACAAAGTATTAGGAAATGGTGCTACTCCTATTTCCACTTCTTCATTTTTAGACCACTGAATCAGAGCTAGAGGAGAAACAACACTATATATTGGGTGCTGGTTTATAGCATACCTGGATGACTGACCCCCAAACTGTAAGGTGTTGCCACTTAGCTGAAATCATAATTGTGCCTTTAGAAGGCCATCCCATTGTTCTGTCAATCTGGATGCTTCGAGATTATGGCGAAATGATAAAAACACTTATTCATGGTAAAAACAAATCAAAAAATAAATCCAAGTCCAGTTATTTCTTATGACATGGGTCTCAGAAATAGTTCAAGATAAAGGTGCTACCGAAAAGTTTGATGAAGAAAGTAGATGGTGCCCAGCTATCAATTGTTATACTGTCTGGAGTTGTAAAAGTTTATAATCAAACAAACTGCCATCTAAGTGAGACATCAACTAAGGCCCCATTTTAAAACACAGCAGCCCGTGATCCAAAGATAATGATAACAAAATCTAAAAATGAAGGGAAAGGTATCAGAGTTTAAATTTTAAACACCCAATTTGCAGAAGGCTATGTAGGACAGTGGGAAATCAAATCTATCTGCAGAGTTTCTAGTCAGATCAAGCCTCTGACATCCCCGCTAGCCAGGGGAGGAACTTGAAAAGCTTTACTATCAGACACAGTATTGTAAACTTGATTATGGTGAATCAAACCATGCTATAAAGTGATACTTAGTCAGTTGATCTCCCTCTTGACCCAATCTGAATTGCTCTGGCTTTTAAAATACTGATGGTAGTGTTTTCTACCCCACTCTTTATTTTTAGCTTTATGTTATTTTATTATTGGTATTTTTTTTGTTTTTATTGTTTTTTGTGTGTGTTTCCTAGTGTGTGAAGCATAGGAGTATATGCATAAAGACAATAACTGATAGAACTCTTCTAATGGACATGGGGGAGGGGTCTGCATAGGGTCAGGGGATTTGGGGAGCAAACAAAAATGCAGGAGAGGAAAGAGTACTATAACAGATTGTGATGATGTATATGCAACTCTTAAAACTCAATATAACTATAGAAAAATAAGATAAGTGAATATTGCAGCAAGAACACTAATAAGAAGGAAAGAAACCAACTGTCACCAACCATTACCATGGGTGAAAGGGGAAGGGTTTTTACTTAGGAGGCATTGAATTTATGTTAATGCTGAAGGAACAATTTTGAAAAGGATATCAATAAAGATTGTGCATCATGAAAAATATAATCAATGACAGTGAATTAAACATGTATAACTTGTTGAATTGGAAAACAGAGAAAACAGCCTTAAATAAAGAAGATAGGATATAATATGCACCTTTTTTCCAATAAAGGCTTAAATTACATTATTGGATAACATTGAGGAATTTGTGATATGTATTGACACAATAGGCACAGAATGAACTCAAATACACTAAATATCATTAAGAGGAGAAAAAAAAATGAATTCCATGAGTATGAATCTATTACTACACTAGATTTGTTGTGTAATGTGTCTCAGACAATGATATGTGGGATACCAAGACAGTAGATAAGGCATTTTATTAACTCATGCATGGAAATTTTGGTAGAATCATTATGTGCAAGGAAGACAATTTGATATCCAGAGTAAGCATCTAGTCTAGCCATTATGATAACTACACCAACCTTATCTTTAGGACTTAAGGGCTGCTATTTGTCCCCATTGACCATGGGGTTCAATCAACTCCATGGCAGTTAGACCTCCTGATTAAATTTGAGCAGGTCTATCAAATCTGACTTAAGTAAAATAGCGATCACTAGTCTTCAAGGACGCTCACTTTTTTCTGCTTCACCTTGGTGGCTAAAGTCTAAAATGCATCTTCTGATCAATTTCTGTCTGTGTCTACAGGTGTATCCTTATGCATCTCTATGTCTTTGGCTACCTTCCTCTACACTAGGCGAGGGCAGGGCTAGGACTTCAGCTTACTCTATTAACTATCCGATCGTTTCCTTATCTTCTTGAGCTAAAACGTCAATTGAGTGAAGAATATGTGTTTAGTTTGCCCATATCAGTAAATTCAGACGGATCCAATTTCATCTTCCTTACACCAGTATCTCATGCTCTTAATAGCGATTCCCATATATAGTATCCATCTATTTGTTTGCAAATATTAGGAAAGCCACACCTTTAGGAGAGTTCCACACCTTTTCCTGGGCCACAATTTATACTTCACTTTGAGCGATTACTGTTTTAGTTGTAGAAGCAATAATAGATGTGTTTTGGGGGTGGGATGCTTCCGGGGTATATTAAGCAATGTCTTATAATTGCCTGAAGAAATACTTCAGCTAATTCTTCAATATACTATATAATTAAGAAGAATTAGGCTTATCCAAAAATCAAATATGAATGATGGAAGGGATAATGGCATTCCTGATAATGAAAAAGCAGACAAAGATTTGGTAATTTCTTTTTATGGGAGTAGTGCTGTTGGCTGAAGTCATTAAATGGAATCTATGTCCCAGAGGCTGCATCTTCCTGATTATCTTCCCATATATCTCCATCCCAAATGTTGCTGTTCCACTTATTCCTAATTAATGCCCTCACTATAGCATCATGCAGCTTTGTATCTTTGTATCTTACAGTAAATGCTGAGTTCAACTTTTTGTAATATCAATTCTCTTACTATAAAGGAGAATATTTTCTTTTAGGGTACAAGTGAAAACATTGAGTTGTTTACTTTGGCATTTTAACAGTAGACCAAGACCTTGAGCTCATCTCTTTCCTTTACTACTATATCTATTTTAAGCAAGACCAAGGACACTAAGTTCCACTTTGACAAAAATGCAAAAAATTATCAAGCACAACCTGGGTTCTAATATCCATTGAGATGTTTCCACAAAAACTCACAGACAAAATTCATTATTAAAGGGTCTATGAAGGATGTTAAGTTGAAATGCTAGTGGGGAATGTTCATGGTAACTGTTTATCCAACAAGCTACAAAGTGTCAGGTTTACTAGAATTGCCTAAAGGGGCATATGGCTCTGCTATAAGCCTCAATCCACAGACATTCAATATAAGTTTCATGGGTTGGCAAACCTAGATCCCTGAATTAAGTGTTCAGAGGCACCATAATCTTGTAAGCCTCAGTCCAAAGGCACTCAGCTCCACTTCTATGACTCAGCAAGTCTGCCTTCCACAATTGAGTGACCAGAGACACCCCAATCTACAAGCTAGCCTTCAGCACAAAAGCACTCATCTTAACTTGCACCATGGATTGGTAAATCCATTACACTATTCCAAGCTCTGGATCCTGGTCCTTTGAAGGTCACCTGGATCCAGATTGTTCACTGGGAAGGAATCTTGGGTTCAGAAGCAGAGCTCCACTGCCAGCTCTTGGTGGTAAAGTGGTCCTCCTCCTGCTTCTGATAGAACACATTTTATAAACATCTCAATGCCACTGTAGGGATTCCTGTTCATGAAGACTGATGGATGAATTCTATCAATATCTTCTCCCACTTTCTTACCAGACATCTGCAGGGAAAGATCTTTTGGTGGGTGTAAGATATTTTGGCTAATGAGCCAAATCATTCACTGTCTTTGCACTCATCGATACTTGACCTGCCCACCTTCCTTATATGATCACTGATGACAAATGTGTGCATAAGCACATGCAGTGAAGAAGATCGATGGTGTCCAGCTATCAAAAGATGTAATTTCTAGGGTCTTAAAGACTTGAAGGTAAATAAGTAACCATCTAGCTCTGAAGCAACAAAGCCCACATGGAGGAAGTACATCAGCCTGTGTGATCATGAGGTGTCAAAGGGATCAGCTATCAGACATCAAAGAACTAAAAATTATATCACTAAAAATGAGCGGGAATACAGATTGGGGACCCAAAGCCCATCTGCAGGGGAGCAACATCCTCTTACAGAGGGATCATGGGGAGGAGATAAACCAGTCAAGGTACAGGGTAGCAACAATGAAATATGCAACTTTCCTCTAGTTCTTAAATGATTCCTTCCACCCAATCTTATGATCCCAAATTCTACTTTACAAACCCAGCTAGACCAGGAGATATCCACTGGTGTGGATAAGAGACATGGAGATTTCAGGACAGATGATCCCTTCAGGACCAGTGGTGAGAGTGATGATATCAGAAGGGTGGAGGGAAGGTGGAGTAGAAAGGGGGAACCAATTATACGGATCTACATATAACCTCTTCCCTGGGATATGGACAACAGTTAGGTGGGTGAAGGGACACATCGGGCAGTGTATGATATGACAAAATAATGATAACTTGTAAATTATCAAGGGTTCATGGAGAGGGAATGTGCGGAGGGAGGGAAAATATGAAGAACTGATACAAAGGGCTTAAGTAGAAGGAGGATGTTTTGAGAATGAAGATGCCAATACAAATGTAGTTTGCATACACTAGATGGATGTATTGATTATGATAAGAGTTGTGTCAGCCCCCATAAAGATGACTAAAAAAGCATCTGATCTGTCGGTGCAGTGCCCCCTTTACAAAAGTTACCTGTACCTTTAAAGCAATCAGACTTAGGAGTTATTTCATAAAACTCATTCCAGAATTTTATTTCTCTTGGATCTCTCCCATCTTTCCTCTTCCTTTCTCTCTTAGACTGCATTCCCTAGAGAACAAGACTAATGAAAATTATCTATTGAGAAAGGTTTATATTAAGGAAATGAGTCACATAATTGTAGAGATCAACAAATTCCTAGTCTGTGGATCAGATGTCAGGAGTGCATCTTCTGATTGATAGAGTTATATGGGAAGATTAACTTTTTTTTTTGTAGCAATTCAGAAGGTACACTTCTGGCTGCTCGGGTGAATGAACAAGCCCAAAGTCAGCAGGTAAAAATAGTAAGCTGCTGATGGCCCCCACAATTAGCAGGCAATGCAGTAGGCTATTTGATTCAGTCAACAAAACCAAACATTGAGAAGCCAGGTAGCCAGAGGATTCAAATCCAGTAAAAAGTAATCAATCTTTTCCACAGGGTCAACTTGTAATGGAAGCAAGCCCCAGCCTCAAGGATACCACATCGTCAGCTACGACTGTGCCTTAACTGCCAAGCAACCAAGAATCCTACCTAGCAAGTGTGTTACAAAAAATTAACCTAATATCATAGTTGTTTAAAATTTTTTCCAATTTTTAAATTAGATGTGGATGCTAACCCATTCACAGTCACTATCACGATATCACACCAGGACACACATACCACGAAGAAGCACCTTAGAGACAACCTACCACCATCCAGCATAGAGAATAGAATTAGCTAGCAATGCAAAGTGGATCAGCAATCATTTTTTCCCAGGTATTTATTATTTGTATTAAATGTGTGATAACATGATGAGCATGAAAAAAGCTTGTGATGAGCTGTATGTTGTGCAGTTTTTGAAGCAGTTATTGTCCTAGCTGAGTTATTTGATCACAGAAAGACTCATGAACTTGAATAAGACAATTATGATTATTTATTTATGCCTTTTTTTCACAAATACTTGCTAAATATCGAACAAAGAACAGGAGGAATTATGTTAGAGTAGAAAACAAACGTGTATAGTATATGGAGCTTAACTATTCTGGGAGAACACCACATTGGAAAGCACTTTAATTGAGAATAGACATTCCGGATAAATTCAGTTCTATAAAGACACATACACTTATTTTTTAATTCAACAGATACAGATCCACCAGAGGACAAATTGTTTAGAAAACATATTGCCAATTTAAAGTGAAATTAAAGCATAGTTAGGATTCAGTTTATAATGGCATGCTTAAAGCTTTTCCTCATTATTCATATTATAAAGATATTGCATATATCCACTGCATTGGTAAATCAACAATAAATATGTTGTGGTAGATAACATTTAATCCACATGTTGGTAATATAATTTACTTTTTCTGGATGGGCTTTGAATCTCAGTTCATGGATTAAAAATATAGCAACATCAAATATCTTTGAAGCTCATAGGAAACATGAATAAAATTCATTGTAAACACAGAGATTGCATATATGTTTAAATTTGTTGTCAGCAAAATATTGTTATCTTGGCTGTAACTGATAAAGCCCATAGGTTCAAGGAAAAGCTGTCTCCATTTCTCCTTTCTCTTCCTCTCCCAGATCACTACATACGTGGAGGAACAATGTTCATACACATAGAGACTTGAGCCACTGATAGCTATTCAGCAGCCATCCCATATATTTTGTGGAGTTGAAACTTATAACTATGTAGACTTCAGAGTATGTTATTTCTTACCATCATTACTTGTGTTGGTACTTCTTTTCTCTTGACCAATTTTCCAGGAGGATCCCTAGCGGAATAGATGAAACTAGCCTGCTTGAACTTTTTCTGTGATGTATCTGACAGAAAACAACTTGTGCCTTTCAAAGGAAAGTAAACAATGGTGGTGGGATTGAACCAATTTCTAGGCTCATTAGTATGTATATTATAGATGGAAAGAATGACCTAGGAGGTCTTTCAACTGCTCATATTTTTAATATAAGGTGCCTTCATTTTTTAAAAAGTTTAATGACTTGGGATTTCATTTACACGAAATAATGAGAGCCTGTGCAAACTGCAAATTGTATCTCGAGTGTTGCCATGCACTACTGCACTTAATAGATAATTTATTCAGAGGCCTGGAAGAGAGCTTCTTAAAAATAGCTGACATTCAGGATGCCGATAGACAAGGATGCCATGTACGGGCCTGCTGTGAAATCATTAGTAGGTGAAACACCCCACCGTGCAGACAGCTTCAAATGGACGAGAGGAGGGATGCATGTTAACTAAGGCAATGAATGAACAGGAGGATTTGCCCTACTTACACTTCATTGCTGTTTTTCTATTATAATTTATTTTTTATTGGTTTAGATGGGTGTCTCTTTTGTCATGCCTTTGATGCCCTCTATATTTTCCAGTTTCTTAAAAGAGATACTTACAATTGAAATTCTCTTAATGGAAGAGCCTCATACCTCTTTACCTTCCTAGAAAACTAGTCGAGTTTTTGCTTAATAGCAAATTGTATTATAGAACGGCTTGAGGGAAACAGGACTGGATATTGATAATATTCTGCATTATGAGAGATTTATACAAACACATGATTACATTTCTACAATATTTCTAAACAAGAGGAAGAAGTCTTAACTTATAGTATATACTGGCAATAAAAAACAAACAAGATGCAAGGCTATAATATAAAATCCTAAATTCTGAGTAGACATAATCAAGATTTTTATATCAGATTGAGTTAGCCAAAGAAGGGAAAATACTTCTCAATAGACAGTGAGTTTTAGGCCCCAGAAATATTTTTAAAATATGCTGTATAAGCACTCTGTAGCCATATGTACTTAAAAAATAAAGTTTAAAATCAAAGATTTCAGCCACATTACAAGATGCACTTTCCAATCTTTGGCCTATTTAATATTTCTATATGGAAATCTGCTCATGGCTAATTTGACATATATAAAATAAAGAGCGGTAAAAAGAAACAGGATGGGCTGTAGATTGCATCAATAGAATCCTCCACTCAGTAAACATGAACCTTTTTTTCTTTCTTTCCTTATTTTCATTCTATAATGAAGTTGTCAGGGGGTAAAAGTAGTAGAAAAGCTACTACTGAATTTAGATAGTTAATATTATTGTTATTGCGGTAACAAATAGTTTCCAGTTTGTATGCTCTTTATTTTTGTATAGTTATTATTTTTGCCCCTTCTCTTTTTTGCATTTGTTTCCTGAGGGAAGTAAATAATAATTTTAAGACTCATGTTTGTGGAACCAAAATGTAATTAAATGCAACCAATTTCACAGTTAATGGTACACTAATTAGCATTTTATGATAATAAATGTCTTCTGCAAACATTTCCTAATACACTAAGACATCATTGTTGTGTAATATATTCATCTGGCACTGCTACTAGGTTACAATCTGTGACATTTCTGATTTTTGAGTTACAAATATACCAACTTCATTGTTATGTGTATTATTTTTCTGTTGAAGAGAAAAAGAAATAAAAACACCACTGGTTTCCTCCATATATATAAGAATTGATGTCTGTATACTGTTTGTTACTCTCAAATGGATCCTGACTCTGGGAGGTATAAACACTAGCCCCATTGATTAATGGGTACACCTTGAGCTACTAACCACTAAGTCTGCAGTTTAAATCCTGCAGTCCCAGCAAGGGAGAAACATGCTGCTTCCTGCTCCATTAAAGATTTAGTCCCAGATACCCAAAGGATCAGTTCTAGTCTATCTTTTAGGGTTGCAATAATTTAAAATGGACTTGATGGCAGTGAATTTGTTCTCCTTGAATATTTATTTCTCTTCTGACTCAATGGTCACCCGAGGTGCTTCGGAGTAGGACTGGGATCCAATAGGTTTTCAAAGGATTCTCTTGTGTGGAAAGAGAAACAGATCTCCAGGGTTTTCCCCTCAGGACCTTTTAGCATCCAACCTTTACAGCTGGAAGCCAAGAGCATTCATGGTTTGTATCCACTCAGAGAAATCGTACTATCGCTGACAGGGGCCAGCAAGCCAGTCGTGATGCATGATAAAATGATGCACAACAGAATAAAACACTGACCAGGGCTGTTCCAGCCTTAAACTTGTTAATATATGTGAGTCCCTTTGCAGTGGCAGCCACTGCGTCAATCTATGTCAATGAGGGTCTTTTGTTTTACTTCCCTCCCCCCACTCCCCACCCCCGCCTAACCATCTACATTACCAAGAATACCTTTCCTAGAGACTGTTCCCTCCTGTTCCTATTGTCCAACATTTCATCCATCTCATTTATAAAAAGCATGTGGATGGAATGTAAATACTCGAGTATAAGCTGACCCAAATTTCAGCCAAGTCACCTAATTTTACCATGAAAACTGCATTACAAATGTGCTGAAAAATTCAGTTTATATACGTGTACATACAGTAATTCCCACAACAACAATATATTTGTCCTTCTGGTCATAATGGCACTTTGGATATTCTTCATCAATACCGTAATTCAGATATCCCAGATCTTCTGCCGTCTTCCTACTTCATTACCCAACTTTCACACACATGTAAGCAACTGCAAACCCTGTGGTTTGGGTCATGTTCACCTCAATCACCAATGTGACTTCTTTGATCTTTAACCCCTCAGAGAACTCTGGTGCTGCAGATTTGTCCAGTGCAATATACCTTGTGATTTCTTCACTGCTGCTTTCATAGGTGTTGATTGCAGATAGAAGTAAAATGAAATCCTTGAGCACTTCAATTCTTTCTCTGTTTATCACGATGTTTTCTATCGAGACAGTTTTAAGAATTGTGGATTTGTTTTGTTTTTACAGTGTCTTGTATTCCATAGAGAAGTCTGCAGCACTTTATCTTCATTAGCCAAAGTCTCAAGTCCACTTGGCATTCAACAAGCAACAGCTGAGTCTTTTGAAAAATACAAGTTGCCAAAACATGGTTTAGTTCCTCTAAACCATGTGTCCCACTCGTCTTCATGTACACCGACTGCTCCAATTATTTATACATCATGTAGATTGAATGAATATGGTGAAAGGATACAACACAGAGATGTACTTCACCTTATTTCACCTACAGATTATCTGTCAAACAACTACCCCTTACATAGCCCCACATGAGCACAAGCAAGTGTTCTGAATTTCCCAATATTTGCAATGTCATCTCTGATTTGTTTAGATCAGTGACTCTCATGTTGTGGTGACGCCCCCCCCCCCAACGATATAATTATTTTGTTGCTATTTCATAACTTTAATTTTTCTAATGTTATGAACCAGGTGATACCTGTGAAAGGGTCATTGGATCCTCAAAGGGATCACAACACACAGATTGAGAACTGCTAGTTTAGACCCACACATTTAAATGCCTTTACATGTCAATAAAGCACAAGCAAACATTTTGGTGATATTCCCTATTTTCAGTCAGTGTTCATTTGAAGTCAGCTGTAATATTTGTTAGTCAGGGTTAACTACTTAAGGCATAAATTACAATAAGGTAGGTTTTGTATTGGGGCAAGCAGTAGTGGTAGAGGGGGGGTCACAGGTTCCATGTATTACCTGCCATAAATTATCCACACCTTCAAAAATGAGTCCAATTTGATATTGTCATGAGGTTAAACCTGCCTATAATAGGACATTTACATGCTACTGAGTGGACAAAAGTTTTAGTGCTCCCCACATAATGGGTGGGAATGGCTTTTGGACAGGTGCTATGTCACTCTTCCTGGGTGCTCTGGGGTCCAGGGACAGTGGTTCTCTTCCACTGGGCTCATACTCACTGAGGGGCAGGTTCTCCATCACTGTGTATAAAGATCCCATCTGCGAAGTGTCACACCAATCAGCCAGGCACCCAAATGGGCTTCTCTGATCCTTCTGGAAATATAAGAGCAAAACCTTTCCTCTGGGTTAGCAATGAATACGGACATCTCCACTCATTTTTAGAGAGGTCCTTCCACTTGATCAATGGTAGGGAGGTTTCCCTGTGTGTAGGCGGAAGGCCAGGATTATCAAATTGCCAAAAATTTAAAGTAAGAATTGTTAGTCTGTTCTATGTCCTCTTTCCCCACAACTGGTCCCCCCTTTATGATTGTTGTTTCAAAGCAGTATGGGCACCTTCAACAATACCTTGACCTGGGAGTTGTATGGAATACCAGCGGAATGAGAGATGCTCCACAATGAGCAAACTGTGGCAAAAGATGAGCTAATATATACCTGTGAGGGCATTCTTGGGAGGATCTGTGGATCTGGGAGAAGGGCATAGAAAATGCAGGATGCTGCTGCATCTCCTAGAGTGGTCTTGAAGCCATTGGGTATCCATGCCCCTAGGCAGCTAGAACCCATGCTTCCAAGTGTCATGAAACATTCTGGCTGTGAGTCAGGTTGAAGCTGCTGGGAATCCTGCGAATACATGACTCCTAAAAAATAAAAAAAAAACTCCAGTCTCAAGGGAAGTAGGACCCCAGGTCAGTTCACCTGACAACCTTCCACTTTAACTTCTGAGACACAGCCTATCAGGATGTTTGTAGCTTCCCCATAGTATGGCTAAGGTCCTGTAATGTAATTGGATGTTAACATCCTGTAATACACATGGATGATAGAGTCCTGCGATACAATTAGATGGTTGGGTCTGTAATACGATTGGACGAAATAATCCTGTAAGACAATTGTGGTTGTCTCAGTCAGCCACATCTCATTTACATAACTCAGCTGAAACACTTCATTTACATAGCCCACATTGTGGGTCTATTGCTTTTTATGTTGCAAATCTGTGATCCCATAAAGATGTATTTGGAAACAAGGAAGTATGTGAAAGAAACTATTTTATTGGTTAAAGAAACATATAAGTCTTGCAAAAGCTGTAATAAAGTTGCTCTGTGCTGTTGATCCTGGTGTCCGGAGTCTGTGTTGGTGATATTGTCTCCCTTCCTGTGTACTGGATGTTCCCGCAAAGTCTTATGGATCCAGTGGCAGTGCAAGACTTTCTGCACTAGCAGGGGTCTCTTTATGGCTCCTTCAGCTCCAGGGATCTAGAATAGCTCCATGTGTCTTCTCCACAGCAATGTCTTGAAGAGAGTTAGTGAGTGAGTGAGTGAGTGACGAGAGAGAGAGAGAGAGAGAGAGAGAGAGAGATTTTTCCACCTCCAGTGAGCTAGTTGTCTCCTTAGTTCCTACAAACAAGGTCACCAAGCTGTGACCTGGATTGATAGGCTAAATGCCATGCCCTCCCTCTTAAAGAGTTGCAAATTGTCAGCATATCATGTAATTACTACAATATCCCTTATTCCATGTGCTTTTCAAAACTATTTTGAATTTTGGCAGCTCCCTATGAATATACTGATGCAATCACATTTCAGTTATTTTCACAAGAATTTTCTTGCTTGTGATATTTTAAAGATATTATTTGATAAATGTAAGTCACCATTTTTTAAATGGGTGGAGATATGATCAATTCTATTCGGTTAGCCAGGTAATTTTCTCCCAAATTTATTGGTTTAGAAGAGTCATTTCAGCACCACAATAGTTTATGAATCATTTCAATTGGTATTCCATCAATTCCTGAATTCTTGTTTTATTTTTATGTACTTCTATTACCATGCTTTGATCATGCATTCCCTGCAGCATGGACATTCAATAACACCAGTTCTTGATAACATTCTACAACTTAAAATGGGTTAGATGCAAATTAATGATTTTGGTACAGTAACCACAATTGTGAGAGAAAACATAGAAGCTTCATGAATAAATTATTAATTCTTTGGAATGCAGACAGCTATTGCAAGTCTGTGAAGTATGGAAGTAAAACAGCACTAATTTGATGTGCATTTGGGCATAGAGTAGAAATTTTCTTTGGTCTAAGCATTTTCCTTGGGTCCAAGATGAACAACTTGGCAAGGTGGATACTTTGAAGAAGGCTGTGTTGGAAAAGTTAGAAAATGTGTCCGCATCATCACTAAGGAGCATTTAAGAAAGGATAGTGTAAGTCCACCTGTAGGCTGGATTATGAGGGCATACATAAAAGTTAATAGAAAGTTGCCAAACATGGCCTGTAAAAAACAGGTTGAACAATTCTTAAATGCATTAATATGTCAAAAAAATACATTGATATGTCAATTTATTTTATACCTGTATTTGATGTTATGATTTTGGCTATTTTAAAAACCTTTGAATAGAGAACATAAATATTTTCTTTTCTTAGCTTGATTGTGTGCTTTTTCATTATATTTTAATACATAAAATGTTGAATGGAATAATGCAATGAATTTTATTATTTTTTTGCGTGTGAAGCACATCTTTATGCTTAAATATATTCATGTCTTTATTCTATAATAGATTTGCTCATGTATTTGCATGTATCTGTGGTAGTTACATAATCTGCTGTCAAATTGTGAAGGCGTGGAGTGTATCCTTTCAATTAGGTCACAGATTGATGATCTCATTCGGAGGTACAAAAGAGAGGAATAGCTCACTGGAAGCCAGGCACCCACCATTGCTCTCTTTGTCTCCCTGCAAGACATTTCTGTTGACAAACCATATGGCACTACTCTGATGGATCCCAGGCCCTAGAACTGGAGGAACAACGTGGAGACCCACGAGGTCTGAATTGTTTCTACTGTCACAGGATCTACAAGATTTTCCACCAGTGGCCTGTGAGTTTCCTGCGTTCTTCATCATTGCATGTATTATATGATTCTGAAGATAACTTTTTTGATGGGTATCAGACATACAGACTAATATCAGACTTATGGATTTGATATAGACTGGGCTGGGATGTTTTCTCAATGTACGATTTTTCTTTTATACAAAGTTCCCTCTTATACACATATGAGTGTTTATGAAATTGTTTCTGTAGTCTACCCAGATTAACACAATGTCTTAGAGCAGTTTTTGAGGGATGATATCAATGCATCTAAAGGTTTTATTTTAACTTTCTTCCACAATTAATTTTTTATACCTCGTTCTATAAATACAGATTAGGCAAAAAAAAGAAGTAAGCCAAATTTATGCTAATTATTATGTCACCTTTTTCTTTCTGACAGTATGAACTGATATAAAGAAGTTTACTTATATGGATTTTTCTATTATGATTTTCTTTTGGGGGTATAATATGATGATTTATTTACTCATTAACCCATCTAATTACCCACACACAAATATTTAAAAGATGCCTTATGTAGCAAATATTGTGATTTGTCACTTTACAAGGTGACTAACATTATTTATTCATTAGAGAGATCACAAGAACTAGAGATGTGACATTCAAAATTTTGTTTGAAAACAATTTAATAATTATTATAATTATAAAATAGTCTGAAGGTTTTTCTAGTTGTTTTGTTAATACTTACAACAGTTATTAGTATTAAAAAAATGAGACGCACTTGATGTTGGATTTTAACAGCAAACAAAAGCATTGGAAAACAAAAGCATATTAGGTAATTGAAAGATTAGATATACTGTTTGGCTTATGGTTATTAAAAGAGATACTAACATTTGGGAGTAAAAATAGAACTTTATTATCCTACTCAGCACCCCTGGAAGAATTCATAAGATATGCTTTATCCTTTCTTTACCTTGTAAGACCATTATAATGAGGAGAGGAAAAAGAGATTCTCTAAGAAGAGAAAAAGATTGAAGAAAATTGATAATACAATGTATATTAAAAAAGGAATTGAAACTGAATATAGATGAACTCTATCAGTAACAAGAAAATGATAGCTTTCCAGCTTAATTTACTTTGGCAAACACTTGCATGGATGCAATGGAAATATAATCTAAACACCTTATTAGAATATGTATCTCATTGCTGCAGCTTGCATTATCATGGCCATAGATATATATTGCTTCCAGGAGTAATTTGTGGTTAAATGCATTTTTAGCTGTTGGGGGAAGTGGGGGGCATGGAACAGAAGAGAGAAAAACATTTGCCAGTTTCATTTTTTAATAAAATAATGCTCATACTTAGGAAACACACATTGATAATTTACATTGTTAACTTTCTAAAAGAATGTTTGATGAAAATATAAATTTAATAACTTCTACAGAAAATATAAGAAAAGTAAAAACCATTTAGTTAAATTACCTTTCTGTGTCATACTAGAAAGTTTCTAATGTGGTATCTTTCTCCCTCAGAGCTGCCAGTGGATTCAAACTGCCGACCATGGAGACTATAGTCTCAGAAACTCCCAGGAGGTGGCTATGACCCAGCATTGAATCAATGGCAGAGAGTTTGGGATTTGAACATGGGATGTAAGCACGTTGATAAGCAATGTGATGATGACCCTTAACCATTTGTAAACATAGTTGTTGAAGAGAGAGAAAGTGAGTGAGTGAGTGACAGAGATCTATAACTATCTATAGATATTTATACGTTAAATAGATATTATGTATTATGATCTTAGTATTATTTGAGGGATAGCAAATTCTGATGAAACCAATTCTAGGTCACTACTTATTGGGAAAGAATCTCATTAAATTGAAAAGAAAATATATTCTTTATTTTATGCAACATTTCTGAGTTTGAAGTTTCTTAATATTTTCAAACAGAAAAGTTTCTGTGGTATGACAAAGAATTTGAATGTGGTTAACATAATGTGGATACACTTGTCAGAATTACCCTGTGTAATTCTGGGTTTCCTTCCTTGTTTCCTTCCATCTTCCTACCCGATCCCACCCCACTGTTGTCTAAGTGATCGGGATCACTGCTCCATTGCCATTGTTTCAAAAGTTCTCTTTTTGACAGTGAGTTTACACACATTTTGCATGCTAATAAACATCTGTCTTTAGGAATTATAGTTAGTTCATCAGTGTCTAAAGAAAAAAAGTAGATTGAGACATTTTATTGAATATATATAATTCTTTGACTGAAATTCTTCAGTTTGCATGTTGATTGATAATTCATAGCATGGAAGTATAGATGTATTCTTACTGGAAGAATGCTAGATAATAATTATTTTATAAATTGATTTGGTTGAATCTGAATTTCTTAAGATAAATTCTATATAAACTTTAGAAAAATAATATATTACTTAGAATGTCATAGGTTGAATGGATTTATGTTCCTATAATTGCTGTTTTATTTATCTTATTGACTGAGTAAGCAGAGTTATATCAAATTAAGCTAGAAAATTAATTATCTCTAATGTAATGTACCCACTTACTTTGCGTCACTATAAGAATGCAATATTTTGCTTGTTCAAAATGATTATGTCTCAGTAAATTTTTTATATAAAAGAACTTGAAACACTCTAATATTTCCCCTTATGTCAGAAGTGTGTTTCTTTATTTTTATTATAATTATTGTATGTTTTTTATATTTGTAATAAGAATAGATTTAAAACTTGAACTCCTTAGGTTGTAGAACTGTTGCTTCTACTAATTCTATAAGGAACTATTAATGTGTATTAGTAACTATTTATGAAAATTGTTTAATATGTAGTTTGATATTTTTTCCTGAAAAATAATAGAAACAACTTACTTGAGACAATAAGCAAGTGCTTTATTTTTTACTATATTTTGAGCAAGTAGCTTGATAAAAGCATGATATTACAATTTATCTTTAGTTTATGTGGCATAAAGTGAGTTCACTGATAGTAAAAAATCTTTGCTATAATGTTTTCTTCCATCTCTTGTCTGACATTTGGTGGGCACACCTTGTTAGGAATTTCTCCTTTAGAAAATTGACTATATTCCTTATATTTTAACAGTTTTATTGACTTGTATTTCATATACCATACAATTCAGTAGCTGAAATATATTAAAATAGTTCTACAACCATCACAGTCCAGTTTAGAATATTTTCTTCATTCCTATACCCATAATTAGCTTCCCATTAACCCAGTCCCTCCCCTGCCATAGCCATAGAGAACTATTCATCTAGTTGTTGTCTCTATAGATTTAACTATCTTGGATTTCATATAAAGAAAATCAGACCCTCGAAATATGCAATGACATCCCAAGGATTGTAAATAATAAGACTTGTGATCAGAAGAGGGAATTTTATTAGAGCTTGAATTTTAGCATCTGGTTTGTAGAAGATTATTGAAAAGTGTGAGAGCCCCAAATCCATGGGAAGAGTCCCTACTTGGATTACATCTCTATTGAATTCCCTAGGACCGTTGATCAGAGATGTGAATGGTCTTGCCCCCAGACAAAGCAAATTGGAAAGTGGATTAGGTTAAATTTAAGCATTCTTCTTTTTTGTTCCTTTTTTTTAAAAAATCATTCTGTTGGGGACTCATACAACTCTTAGCACAATCTGCCGATATATCCACTGTATGTAAAGCACATTTGTACCTTTGATGCCATCATCAGTCTCAAAACATTTTCTTTCCACTTAAGCTGCTGGTATTGGCTCCTCCTTTTTTCACTCCCTCCCCACTCTTGCCCCCCCCCCATGAGCCCTTGAAAATTTACAAAATTTTATAATTTTGTCTTGTCTAACACTGTCTGATGTCTCCCCTCGCCAACTTCCTGTTCCCTCCCAGGGAGGAGGTTATATGTAGATTCTTATAATCACTTTCCCCTTTCTACTCCACCTTACCTCCATTCTTCCTGTATTGCCACTCTTCCATTGGTCTTTAAGTGATCATCTGTCCTGAATTTCCCCATGTTTCTGGTTCCCATCTGTACCAGTGTACATCTTCTGGTCTAACTGGATTTATAAATTAGAATTCAGATCATGATAGTGGGAGGGAGGAAGCATTTTAGAACTAGAGGAAAGATGCACATTTCATCGCTACTACACTGTATTCCGACTGACTTGTCTCCTTCCCACCACCCTTCTGTAAGGGGGTGTCACTTCCCCTGCAGGTGGACCTTGGGTGCCGAATCTGTACTCCCATTCATTTATAATGATACTTTTTTTTAGTTCTTTGATGCCTGATACTTGATCCCTTGTTCCCTTTTGACCGATTTAATTGTTTTTTTTAGTTTCTACTTATGTATTCCGTTGGTTTGAGGTTTGTTGTTGCTGTTTTTACAAATGTGCGTCTTTTTTTGATCATGGAACCTCTCATTCTTAATATTGTTTCTCATTTTTCATGGGATACAGGATATCAAGGCACACACTACAGGTCTCTTGGAAACAAACAAACAAAAAAACCAAGAACTGTATTTTAGGGTTTTTTTTGCAGTGAATACTATTAAAATTTAATTTTGTTTTATTTTACTAAATGTAGAAATTGTAAAAGTCGCTTATGTAATTTTATTATAAATTATGTAACTTGACATTCGTGGAGCAAGTAGGTAGTATAGCATTCTTATTAACTGACATGACATTGGTTGAAGGTAAAAGCATGGGGTTCATATATTTGTTACTTTGGAAGGTCAAAGTTAGCATATATTTCATACAATTTCAGAAAAATATAACAATTACAAATTTTGGGGGGAGGCATCACTGCCCTCTGGTGGTCGTGGAAGCTACCCATCACTGCTCCTGAGAGCAGCCGCTGGATTTGAACCGCCAAGCCCATGGGCCGCAGTCCCGCACTCAACCAAGTACGCCACTGGGGCTCAGCCCAATTACAAATTTTATAAGCAACAGTTAAAAGATAAAACATAAAACAAAGAGTGGATAGCAAAGATACCCACTTATTAGGAGTGCTGGTGGTGCTAGAAGACAGGCATTGAACTGTTAAAGGCAAGATAGCGGCTGTCAGATCAAGTACAAATTCACAATTTTGAGAAACCTATACAGGGTATTCTCTAATACTGATGCTGGGTTCTCCTTTCTGCGTCCACCTTCCTTCTCAAATTATTTGAATCATTACAGTGAAGGGAAGAAACCCTGATGTTCATCATTTCTGATTTAAAACACACACACACACACACACACACACACACACACCTCCATCCTCTTCAAATCCAATTGTTGATCTATGTACAGTTTTTGGAATGAGCACAACCAAATGTTTGGAATTCCCATTTCCATATTGTTATCCATACTTTATGAAGATCCACAGAGTTTAATGCTTTTGCTTAGTCATTAGAATTACAAGTAAAGATCAATATGATATTCTCTGCTTTCTGCCAAGATCTATATGATGTTTGCAATGAAGTCATTTCATTATATTTCCTGAATCTGGCTCACATTTTTGCAACAACTGTTTTCATATTATCTTCAGCAGGAATGTAGTTCTTTGTGGTATTCACAATATTGTCCTGTAGCTTCCAAAATCTGTTAGGCCACCTTTCTTTGAAATGGGAACATGTATTGCTTTCTTCCAGTCATTTGGCCAAGTAGAGGTCTCTGAAATTTCTCAGTATAGAATATCATAGTATATTCTCCCAGGTCTCATTCAGTTTGTTGCATCATGTCAATCGGTATTCTATTAATTTCTGCGGTCTGTTTCTGCATTAATGTCTTCATTCTCACATGGATTCCTTTAAATCACTTCTTGATCATTATGTATCTCCTGATGGTTGAATCTTGATGAATTCCTTGGTACTGATACACTTTTATTTTATTTATCTTTAGTACCTTCTGTATTGCTCAATATAATTCCTGTAGAGCCCTTAATTTTTTTCTTTTATTTTTATCAGCTTGAGATGTGCTCAGTGTGTGCTTCCTTTATGGTTTTCTAACTCTAGAACTTTGCACAGATCATTATGCTCATCTACATTATCTTCTGGAATTATCCTTAGATATTTTCTAATCTCTTTTATTTATTTGTTTATTCCATTCTGATTAGCTACCTTTCATCCCTGAGCAGATTTCAGAAACTCCTCTAGCATCCACATCTTTTCTTTCTTTTCTATTGAAATACTTTTTTGTTTCTTCACGCACATTTTTTCTTGAAATCGGGCTACAATTTATCACGTCTCTGGGCATTAGTGTTCAATGCACTACATCTAATCTTATGATGCTTGCTAAAGTCAGGTGCAATATATTCAAAGTTCTATTTTTTTCTTGTACAATCATGTGAGTTTTCTTCAGCTTCAGCCTGAACTTGCATGTGGTATTCGGTGTTCTCTTCCACAGAATATCCCCATCTTTTCTTTGGTGCATGAGATTGAGCTTCTCCATCATTGCTGCCGGAAGTTGTAGTCAATTTGCTCCTTGTGTAACTCATCTGTCGACATTCGCAGGTACATTCATTGCTTATATTGGTAGAGAAGACATTGGAAAGGAAAAAGAATTGGGTTTGCAAAATTTCATGACACAATCTCCAGGCCGGATTTTATAACTTCTGATCTTTTCTCCTTGTTTCCAACTTTGATATTCCAATTACCTATAATCTGCCATTTATTTCAGACTGAAGAAGTCTGCATACTATTCCATGCTTTTAATTCACTAACTTTCTTTATTGGTGCATACATTTGAATATTTTTATGACTGGACTTCCTTATAGTCATATTGATATTATCCTTTCATATACAAGATTGTTTCCCAAGATTGACTATGAATGTAGCACATTTCCTCTTGAATTTTTCAATCCTGATGCAAAAGTAAACCTTATGATTGCCTGAGTCAAATGGCCAGTATCAGTTCATTTTTAGCCACTATTAGTTAATATCTCTATGAGTCCCATTTGATCTTTATGATCACAAGTTCTGTTAATCTTTATAAGTTCCATTTTATGTTTGATGACATCTGATTTTCCTGAGTCTCACTTCATGCAGTCCATGTTCCAATCACTAAAGGATGTTTGTAACTGTTCCTTCTAATTTTGAGTCATGTCTATCAGAAAATCAATATCCAGAAAGCTTTATTATATCCACATCATTAAAGCTGTCTCTACTTTGGGAAAGTCACTATTCCCCAATCATATTTTGAGTACCTTCTAACCTGAGGAGCTCATGTTCTGACACTACATCAGACAGATTACCCTGGGTATTCATCAGGTTTTCAGTGTCAATCTCAGAAGTTGACAGTTAAACTCTTATTATTATTCTGAACTTTGTCTTAGGTTCTAGACCTTTATATATTCTTCATGTCTTTTAATAGTAAACTATGTGTCCTCAAGAGTCTTTCAACTACTTACTTTCACAAAGGATTCTTAAAAAGCAGCTGAAACTTTACATTTGCATGAGTATTCACTGGATTTTGGTCAATAAGATGTTACAATATAAAAAATAACCATGTTAAGAGTTCAATAAACCCTTGAATGAATTTTAAATTGACTTAAATAGACATTTATGGGTAAAACTGAGCACAGGAACTATAGAAGTGTTGGAACTAAAACCCTTATTACTAGCAAAGTTATTGTAGACTCAGCCATGCAGTTTCATGAAAAAGCAAGTATAGAGTTTTAAAGATGCTGATCATTTGCAATACTCCACAGCAGGAAATGTATACAAAGAGTGTATATAAATTTATCTTCTCCCTCATTTTTCAGAACTTTAGACAAAAATTAGATGACTCATATTTCTCAACCCATACCATTTTGTAAAATGCCAAATATTTGCTTACAGAAAATACAAATCTCAAATGAATTAGTGAAACTTGAATGCTCTCTATGAAAACTTCATTTGAGCAAAGGAAATACTATGTCATGATTTTATTTATTATTTGTTTTTCTTGTTACCAAACTTCAAATACATGTGTGGTAAAATCAAAATGGATATTTTTGCTCTCAGAAAATTTTTCTTTTATATTTAATACTCTTAACCTTCTATTTTTAGTTATCAAGCAGAGCAAATCAGTTTTTCCATTTAACAATTCATACAATGGTTCGTTGCATAGATTGCAATATCTGCCATCACTTATTCTACTTTGACCACATTTCTTGATTCGATTCCTCCTCCTTTCCTATCCTTTACTGATTCTCAACTTTGTTTTTGGCAAATGGGTCATATTTCATCTCAAATTATTGACTAATCTATGGAGTGTGTGTGTGTCTTGTGTTAATTCAGTACATACACATCTGTACTCCTCTATATCCATCTAAACCTTACGTATTCTTAAACTTGCTGCACACTTTTTCAGTTTTAAATCATTCAGTAGCTCCTTGTTTCTTACAGGTATTGCCATGTACAGGGTCCATGTGAGCAAAGAAGAATTCTGGAATTTCCATCTTCTCAATCTATCTATATTTGGTTATGATCCACACAGTTAATTCCTTTGGCATAGTTAACACAAAACAAGTAAATCTTGTTTTTATGTTCTCCACTTTGATACAAGATCCATCAAACATGAACAATGATAGCAGCTCTTCCAAGACCTTTTCTGAATCATGCCTGAAACTCTGGCAGCTTCCTGTCTGTTGTTACTTTTGTTTTATGATTTTCAGCCAAATGTTAACTGCATATGCTATTAAGGATATGAGTTGATAATTTCCAAATTCAATGGACTCAGTTTCCCTTGGAATGACCCACCATTCCAAGAGAGGCTTCTATCGTCTCATGGTGACACTCTAGGATAGAGTACAACTACTCTTGTGCTTCTGAAACTGTAAATCTCCATAGGAGCAGAACACCTCATCTTCCTCCACTGCAGCACCTAGTAAATTCCAGTTGCTGAAACTGGGGTTAGCAGACCAAACTCGTGATGCTAGCCAGACTCCTTTTAGGTAGAGGTAAATACAGTATGCACTTATGTATATAAAACATATGTTTATATTTACCTTATAAAACCTTTGAATCCATAAATAATAACAGTACATTCTGACATATATTTTTATCAAAAATGTAAAAATAAAATGTATTATTTATTTGAAATTAAGTTAATTTATACAAGGTTGCTATGAGTCAGATTGACTTGATTACAGTTCATGGGATGTATTTAAAATTTTAAAAATCACCTTTTCCAAAATGGTTTAATTAATGAAAATGGAAGCATCAGACATGCTAGACCACAGCTAAGGCATGGCATGAGAGGCATTATGCTAATTATATCACTAGCCTGACTGATGGAGAACAGTTTTGCCTAGAGTCATATGAACGATTGTTCATATTGTTTTTCAAGACCAAATGTGAGCTAAGTGGTTAGTGATGACAGATGTCGCCTCATAGGAAGCAAAGTTCTGCATATAACAATGCTTTATACTGATTTCGTGGGAGAGCAATTTGATGAACATGCAAATCTAAGAGCTCTTAGCATACTCAATGTCTGTTTTCTTTCTTTCAAATCATTCTCTCCCCTTAAATATTCTGAGGTAGCCCATCTTTCTTTATTTTCTTAAAAATAACCTTGGGAAGGAAATTATACTTAGGGTTCTCAACCAAGGAAGGATTTTCTGCTTTGTGGGATTGTGCGTGTTACTCCAGCAGAGCAAAAGATCAAAAGCAGCCACTTTGAAATAGCATGCCACCGGACACAGCATGAACATATTTGATGGCAAATACTTTCATAATTTAAAAATAAGTTGTTAAATTGAAAATCTTTAAGCAATTTTCTATTACTACATCTTCTAATTCCATATTTTAGTTTTAGTGTTTAAATAACCATTTTTAATTCAATGGAAATAACAGAGATCTCCAGATTATATATGCTTCTACTTTTCTGATGAAGATATTGACAAGCTTGACTTCACATCCATAATAGTAAAATGTCCAGTCTACATTTCTAAAAATGAATTTCAAAAGCCTAATTTTTTTGGAAATTTATAAATTTAATGTATATATTCCAAGTGTACAGTACTAGGATAAATAGATATGTGCAGACCAATTAAGAATGAGATAAAGCTTCATAGGACTGATTATTAGTCACTGACTACAGTCAATTAAGTATATTGTATGCAGACTCATGGTAATCAAAATTGCTCTACTTTTGGGGTATTATTGGTATTATTTAAATAGGTAAATTTATATTTTGAATTAATTTAATTTTCCTCTATATTGAATAAACTATAGCATTGACATTTTACATCAAGGATAGTGTAAAATGGTTTTAGCACAGTATGATGAGACTTGTTTCAAAGTATTAGAAAAATGTCGAAAAGCATTGACTGAAATAAATGAGATTAGTCTGTGTTAGATTTAAATGTTTTGTAGCTGAAATTTTTACAAACTTTTCAAAAAGAAATGATACAATTTTATCTAATTTTGATTATTGCTTTTTATCATTATATAAATAGTTAACCTTTGGTTTCAACACTAAAGAATTAAACGTGTAAAATATTTAACAATACAAGCAGTATCAAGAGGTGATAGAAGGGGTACACAGTGGCATTGAACAAAAAAATAACTGATCTATGCTTAACCATTTAAAAGGTAGATATTTCAAGAGAAAATGGCATTTCAGGGAGAAATCCAACCTGAACTGAAGCTATTAGCTAAAAACAAGACCCAGGAATTGATGGAATACCAAAGTAAGTGTTTCAACACATTGATAAAGCATGGGAAACACTCATTTTTCAATACCAAGAAAACTATCTCACCAACCAACTGGGGCAGATCAATATTTGTGTCTACTTCAAAAAATGTGATGGAATAGGTTGTAGCATTATTAAACAACATCAGGAATATCATATGCAAGTAAACATTTTCTTGGCTGAGCCCTAGTGGTGTAGAGGTTGTGCGCGGAACTGCGGCTCACTGGCTTGACGGTTCAAATCCAGCAGCAGCGAGGCTGGATAGCTCCCACGACCACCAGAGGGCAGTGATGCCCCCCACCAAAAAAAAACAAACAATTTCTTAAAGCAATCCAACAGTTTTTGGACCAGTGAAGCCACAGAGAACTCCCAGAAATCCAAACCAGATTCAGAAAAGGGCAGAGTACAAAGTAACTGATGTCAGATGGATCGTGGCTAAAACAAAATACACCCAGAGGAGGATCAATGGTGCTTTATACACTATGTGGAAGTTTTTGATTGTCAGTGTCATAACAAACATTATGAGGAATGGTAATTACAGAAGACTACCTTGTGCTCAGGCAGAATGTGGAACTGGATAAAGAGTCAGCATGAGAGGCAGTAGTGCAAACAGAAGGGAATACAGCACAGTGCAAAATCAGGAAAATGAAGGCCAGGATTGTTACGTCTCTCCATGTTTCTTCAATCCGCTTGTTGGACAAATAATCTGAGAAGCTGAATTATCTGAAGAATTATGTGACAGGAGTATTAGAGGAAGGTTTACTAATAGCCTGCTATAGAAAGATGGCACAGCTTTCTTTGCTGGAAGTGAGGAAGATATTTTTTTAAATTGTTGATGAAGATGGAGAATTGCCACATTCTCTATTTGTTGTGATGGATGCAAATAAAGCAAAAATCCTCACAAACGAACTGATGCACAACATCACGTTAAAAGGAAAAAAAGCTGAAATTGATTAGGATTTCGTTTTTTCTTGTATCCAATATCAGTGCTAATATAATCAAACTATGTATTGCATTGCAAAAATATGCACAAGACATATTTAAAATGCTGAATAAGAAGGGGGTTACTTTGAGGATTCTAGTCCATGTGACCCAACCTATGGTGTTTTCATTGAACTCAATGCATGCTAAAGGTGTACAGTACATTTGGATTGCCATGTGCAAATATAAATATAAGCCTGATTCTACTTTAAAGTCATGATTCTTTTTTTTGGGGGGGTGGGGTGGAGCATCACTTCCCTCTGGTGGTCGTGGGCGCTACCCAGTGCTGCTCCTGAGAGCCGCCGCTGGATTTGAACCACCAAGTCCATGGGCCGCAGTCCTGCACTCAACCACTTATGCCACCAGGGCTCAGTCCTATGATTCATTTTTGAGTCATTGTTAATTTGATACCTATTTCCACCCAATGATGATTTTCATTTTTAACATTGTGCGTAAATCTAAAAGATTGTAACATTCAGTAATAACCAAATTTGTGCATTATATTGCATTTAATTTACATGTTGATAAATTCATTGTTAATAAGAATGTATGTTGGGTTAAGCCTGGTGGTGTAAGCGGCAGCTCCTGAGCAGCCACCAAAGGGCAGTGATGCACCCCACAAAAAAACCAAAACAGAAAAAATAAATTTCAAAAACAAACAAACAAAAAAGAATGTATGTAAATGATCTGTATCTATAGTGTATAAATATATAAATATAAACTAGATCTACAAATAAACAAGTTAACATTGTTACATATAAATACATATATTTTATATAAAATACTAATGGCTATATGTATCATGCTAAGTTGAAATATGCATCTTTAGCTTTATGTATATCTATATCATCTTTGTCTATGTCCAATTTCCAGGTGTTACATGCTGTGCTTCTCACCACAAGTTCAGTAGTTTAAACCTACCAGTCACTCCATGAAGAAAGATAAGTGGCTCAGACATAAGCAGAACACTAGGAATACACTAAGGAAGAAAACAATATAGTTTTAATATATTGTATCCTCTTCGTAGTATTAAAATGTTGTATTTTCTCTAAGTAAAATAGTCTTATTTCTGTTAAATGTTCACATTTCCAATAATTGTCAAAGTTCCTAACCATCACTTGTTAGATAACATTTCATTTAGAAATATTCTGCCTGTAGGTACCTCTTTCAAGATTGTCCACATTGGGAAATCATTATTAAATTGCAATATGAAGCTTCACTACCACGATGAATATGGTGGTTAACATTAATAGTCATCTCATGTAAATTTTAGAAAAAAAGAATCACCTGCAGCAAGCTTTAATATTTAATATCATTTTTAAATGTATGACAGAAAATCTCAATCTCTTCTCAGTAAGATGGCATTTTGAAACTGAAGCAATGTTCCCGGTCTAGGAGAGTTAGGTTTACGGCTAAATAGAATCTAGTGATCATGTAAACAGCACGAACCTATAATCAGACACCATCAAGAAAATTCAGTTTCATAAAGGAATGACATATACAGTCAGTAGAATTGCCTATATATAAAATAGATATCCCCATGCTCTCCAGAAGCTTGCCATTTAATCACCCTCAACCTGAAAACTACATTTTTTAACCCTTGCATTCACAGGTCTTATTAGAGTATTTTGTATAGGAATCAAATTATAGACATTTGTTGTAAGTATATTGCTCAATGGACCAGCAAAGTCTATTTAAAGCTTTTTTTCTGGTCTTTGTTTCATTTTTAATACATGTAATGGCATTTTAGATGACATATCTATGTAATGAGATATTTTTTCTACTTCTGTTTTAATTTTAGTTGATTTTTTTCGTAACTAAATTAAATTACTTTGCCTAAAGGAATATTTCTTTAATTATTATTTAAAGCATTTTACTGGTGGCTCATACAACTCTTTTCACAATCCATCCATCCACCCATTGTATATCAAGCAAATTTGTGCATTTGTTGCCCTCATCATTCTCATAACATTTGCTTCTACTTAAGCCCTTGGTATCAGCTCCTCATTTTCCCCTTCCCTTCAAACTCCCCACTCCCTCACAACCTCTTGATAATTTATAAATTATTATTTAGTCAAATCTTAACCTGACCGATGTCTCCCTTCACCCACTTCCCTGGACTTCCAACTCCTATAATGAATTAGTCTTAGAAACCCACTGGAGAAGTTCTATTTTGTTCTAGAGGAATCACTTTGAATTGTAGTCAATTTGATGTCACAGTGCATTGTTTATTATTCAAAGTGAACATCTTATATAAATACAGAGCTAACATGACCATATATATCTCATCTTTCAATGGGAGAGTGAAAGCAATTATACTTTTACACATTATTGGTTTATTTGATAACTAAACATCTTGAAATCAGTTAAAATATGAAGGAATTTATAAATGCATCTAGGTGATGAAATTCCCAAGTACTAATAACACATGACACAATTTACCACTTTCTCAACATAAAACTTTCTTCAGATATTTAGTAATGCTGTTTTCTTTAATATTTTCATGTCTTCTTATTCTAGTTAGATCATTTTATAATTTTTCCATGCATATGGATCACAGTTTCCCAGGCTCATAGGTTTTCCAGAGCAAGGGTCTTCCACTGAATAAATAGTGGATTTAAAGTCACAGCAATCTTTCTGTAAATCTCATTTCTCAGAGAAAGGTATGCTTCATTGAAGAGATGTGAGGTACATTTCTATGACTACCACAGATACCTCCAATACTTTTTGCTGTACTCAGGAAGATGGATGGTTATGTCCTTTGTAGCTCTGAAGTTCAATTTATGCTATAGGTAAAGTTAAATATATAGTTATTATTGAATAAATATTTGTTTATTTAGAATATATCTGGAATAGGACTAATAGCCTCATCATAAGTTATATAAAGCATATTAATGAATCTTTGCTTGCAGAGGTTAAATAGTCACCCACTAATCAAAATAAGGCCAACTGTTTGAATTCAACCATATTCTTGGGAGAAAATGGATATGTCAACCTGCTTTCTTAATGATTACAGTTTTTGAAAATCTATGAGTCAGTGAATTTTCCCTGTATGGTTGCTATGGACAGAAATCAACTAAAGTTTTTGGTATTGTTTGCTTCTTTTGAGGCAGATTAAAAACAGTTGAAACAACACAAACAGAAAATAGAATTAATCAAATATAGACAAAAGAACACAGAATCCTTAAAATTATATCTTATCTGCACAATTCAAAGAACTTAAATGTCATTAAATGATAGATATAGAGTTATTGAATATATGGATGTTTTGCTAATTTTTCCTAAGAAGAAAATAAAATTTATAAAGCTATAACTTATGAACAGATTATCTGACTTGTCATCCATTGAGAAGAGGTGATAACACAAGATCTTTAATCATTGGCATAGCCTTCAGAACAAGAATAAGACATAGGATAACACATATGGCCATAGCTGAACTCACATTTTTTTAACTTTTAAAATTGCATTCTCTGGTTAATACTCTATTATGAAATTTCAAATGATTGAAATTGATACTGAAGTAATTGTCCACAACATGAATAGTCCCAGAGACATGGATAAAGAAATATTATGAACAGATATGTATTTTTGTAGAACCAGTATTTTCTGGAACTGTGAAATAGAAATCACAACTGTAATCTTTCTTTGTTACATGATTACTTTCAATATGTTTGACATGTTCAACAACTATACATTTTTTTCAAAAACTATATTTTTTGATACAAGACAAGCTCTTCACTTTGAGTAGCCAAAATAAGGTGATAAATCTTCTTAACACAATAATACTCCTTGAGAACACAAAGAACAGGAATGGAGCTGTTGCTTCACTACTCTAGGAAGAAAAAATAAAAATAATAATTTTAGAATTTTCTTGATCTAATATCATGGATATTTTGAAATGTAACTGTACAAGATTGCATAATATAAAAGTGAAAATGAAAAGCAAAATAAATATAATTTATCCCTTTGAATTTTATAAGGTTGCAGATAATGAATAAATAGTAGTTTCAAAAATAATTCTCAGCACAGATTTTAAGAACACTCAATTGAAGTAGTTTAGAAAAAAACCACACAGAGAAATAAATATTAAAATCCCTTTTAACATTTAAAATACAAATTTATATGTAAGGGGATACTCATTAAATTTGTTATATAACATATGGAAATAATCAGAAACTCTTTGTATATCCTTTGCTATTACACCTCTCCTTATCCATGTTGCTTTTTAACTTACACAAATAAACAATTGCATATTGGTCCAAAGTACACCAAACCAAACCAAACAGAACAAAACCTCAAATTAACAACCATTGTGTTAGTTCAGTTTCATAGTAAACTTACCTACTAACTTTTAAAAGATGTAGCCCTTATCAGACACAACACCTTAACTTTCTGCCATGAAGCTGCAGGTGGGTTCAGAACACCGCCCTTGCACTTATCAGCCTCATTTGTAAACCACTATGCTACCACGCTTCTTTTATTTTAGAATTAATAAATCAGATGCATATCTGGTCTGGAACTATTTTTCCTTGCATGGGTATTTTACCTGTAATGAAATGTGTAGAATAGGAAGATATGAAAATTGATATGTGTCATTTTTATAGATAGAGGTACCTTTATAATAAAATGCTTGTGAGAATGGCGAGACTTTGTCTCCTGTACTTTGGACATGTTTTCAGGAAGTAAAATACTTGTAATGAGTAAATTACATAGAATTATTTACAAAGAATTAATTACATAGAAAACAGTAGAAACTATCTGGATAGGAATACCCTAATTATTTGAGAATAAGAAGGATATCAAAATCACAATATATATACTTAAACCATTTTATTTGGGACTCATACAACTCATCACAATCTTTGCATACATCCATTGCATGCAAAGCACACTTGTACATTTGTTGCCATCATCCTTCTTAAGACTTTTTCTTTCTTTTTAAGCCCTTAGTATAAGTTCCTCCTTCCACTCCCTCCCAACACTCCTCATTCTTTGGGGCCCTTGGTAATTTATAAAGGTTGTCATATTGTACACTGTCCATTGATCCCCCCACCAACTTTCCTGCTGTCTGTACAACAGGGAGAAGATTAAATATAGAGCCTTTTAATTCGTTCCCTCTTTCTACTCTACCTTCCTTCCACCTTCTCAGTATCACCCCTCTCACCACTGGTCCTAAAGTGATCATCTGTCCTGGATTCCCCATGTTTCCAGTTCCTATCTGTACATCCTCTTGTCCACCAGGATTTGTAAGATAGAATTAAGATCATGATAGTGGGAGGGAAACCACAATATTGACCCACAATAACCACAATTTTAAATTAACCACAATTTTAAACCCAAGTTGGAATTTAAAATCTTCACATTTTCCCAATGTGCCACTACTTTCTTTTTATTACAGTAAGTTAGGGAAATACCTATCTCCTCTGATGTTGCATAAGCAAAGATATTAATTATATGCTAAAAATTCCTAGAAAAATAGGGATAATGTAAAGCCAATGGATTAAAAAAAATGTTTTTAATGTAGTAATTCTATTCCCACTTTCTACGTTGAACTATGGATGATAAGAACAGTGACATCTAAGTTTATACTCCCAAGCAAAGAGATCGAACCTAATCTCTTCTTTGATTATTGATTATTAGGTGCTTTGACTTGGTTCTGAGTCATGGCAACATTCTGTAAAAGAGAAGGAAACATCACCTGTCCCTTTTCCTGGGCAATTCTTAAAACTGCTTTTTTCTTGCCAAACAGATTAATACTTAATTCTGAGGGTAAGGAATCTCATAATTCTTCTTATGCTAGAACCCACTGTGGCAGCCACTTTGTCAATCCATCTTGTCCAGGGTCTCCTTTAAGTATGATATCCTTCTCCAGGGATTTGTCTGTCCAGACCACATATCCAAAGTTTCTGAGATGGATTCTCACCATCCTTAGCTCTAATTAGCATTTAGGCTAATTGAAGGGCTATAATTCTTCCAAAGCAGATTTATGTTTGCTGTGGCAGCCCAACTACTTTCAACATTCTCCTTCAGTGCCTCTCTTGAAATGCATTGATTCTTCTCTGTTCTTCCTGTTCCAGGTCCAACTTTCACATGCATCAGAGGCAACTGGACATACAATGGATTGAGCCACACACATGTGAATCATCGAAACAACATCCCTGCTTCTCGGCACTTTAAAGAGATCGCGTGCAGGAGATTTAGCCAGTGCAGTACTTCATTTGCTGTCTTAACTTCTACTTTCACGAGTATTGCTTGTGGCTCCAAGCAAGATAAAATCCAAAACAACTTCGCTCTTTTCTCCATGTCTCATGGTGTTTATGTATGGGTCAGTTGTGAGTATTCAGGCTTCCAATATATTCCATCTTACTCCATAGTGAATGCTGTAGTCCTTGAGCTCCATCCGCGGGTGTTTCACTTTCCCCTCACTTTCAGAAAACAAGATTGTGTCATCTGTAGATCACAGGTTGTTAATAAGCCTTCCAACTAACCTGATAGCACATTCTTCTTCATGTAGGCCATCTTATCTAATTGCCTGCTTAGCATAAAAATGAATATGTATGGTGAGGGGATACAACTTTGATACATATCTTTACTAATTTTAAACCATTCAGCTTTTCCTTGTTCCCTTCACCAAACTTTCTCCTGATCCAAGTACAAGTTCCTCATGAGCACAAAGAAGTGTTCTGGAATTTCCAGACTTCTAAGGCTGCCCATAGATCATTTTGATGTACACAGTCAAAAGGCTGAACATAGTCAATAAGACACAAGAAAACTTTTTTCTGGTATTCTCTGCTTTCAGCCAAGCAGATGTCTATCTGACATCAGCAATAACATCCCTTGTTGACATTTTCTTCTGAATATGGCCTGAACCTCAGGCAGTTTTCTGTCAATGTACTGCTGCAACTGTTGTGGGATGATCTTGGGCAACATTTTATTTGCATGTTATATTGATTATATTGTTCAATATTTGAGCATTATGTTGAGTCATCTTTATTTTTTTTTTAATGAGGACAAGCATGGTTTTCTTCTCTCTTTTGGAGAAGTAACTGTCTTCCAATTTTTTTCTGAAATAGACAAGTGAATGGTTCCAGGGCTTCAAAATCTTGTTGAAATATTTTTGTTGGCATTCCATCAATTATTGGTAGTTTGTTTTTGGCTAATGCTTTCAGTGCAACGTATAGTCCTACCTTCAATATTATGGTTCTTTCTCAGATGTTACCTCCTGAAATGGTGGAATGCCAACTGGTTCTTTTTGGTGTAGTGATTCTGTGTTGTACGGCTATCTTCTTTTGATTGTTCCTATATCATTGAATATCTTGCCCATGGAATCTTTCAATATTGCAGGCATAGATACTTTTTTAAGTCTGTCTATTTAAGACATACTGAGCATGTTCTTCCTTTTTGGCTTTCTAACTCTAGTTTTTGCTCATTTCATTATTATATTTTACTTTGTCTTCTGGAGATACCCTTTGAAAACTTAGTGACTTTATGATTAAGTGTATATTTCACCGTATTTTTTGATATCCATGTGCATTCATAAGAGAAACAAATTCCTATAAACTCATATGTGTATGAGAGTTTTATATAAAGGATAATTATACATTAAGAAAACATCCTAGTCCAATTCAGATCAAGTCCATGAGTACGATATTAGCCCACATGTCCGACACCAATCTGAAAAGTCCTCTTTGGCATATGTCACTCATGCAATGATGTCAAATGCAGGTCAGTCACAAGGCAGAGGGTTGGAAGTCTTTTGGATCCAGTGGCATTTTAGGAAACTCAGCACTCACAGAGGTCACCGTGTGGTTTCTCCAGCATCCCGGGATGAGGGTAGGTTCATGTGGCTTCTTCTCAGGGATGTCTCACTGGGATTGAACTTTTCCAGTCAAGAGTCTGACTGAGATAGTGTCTCCAGTTTCCAAGAGGGAATGTAGTTGTTCCCAGAATTCTAGGCGAAGGTCATGTCCACACAGAAGCCTCATTAGTATTGACAGACTACACTCCAACACATCAACTCGTAATGCTCTCAAATTGAGTCCAGATTAGGTAGCTGCCATAAGTTCTTCTTTGATTCGTGATCCATCTGACACCAGCAGTGATACCTGTTGTTTCCGTACTCTTCTGACCCAAGTCTGCACTTCTGGAAGTCCCCTGTCAATGAACTACTGCAACCATTGCTGCCCTTGAAGGTGGCTGATTATAATCCTATCATATTCCTCTTTTTACTTTCACATAAACTGTGAAATGTCTCTGATTGTGTCATTCTCATTACAGCAAACAACATGATGTCCTTATTGAAAATAAAAACATATCATACATTTATTGAAAATAAAAAAATATCATATATTTCAGCTCATTAAAGGTACGGTTAAGATATTGATCTATTGTTAGATATTTACAACTTTTTCTTCTCAAGCTCCATCTGCAAATGAAAGCCCCTGTGTTTGACCGGGTAGATTAGAGAAACAAATCCATGGACACATATGTGTATATAGGAAAGATATTTATATACAAGAGCAATTGAACATTGAGAAAACACCCCAGTCCAGTCCAAGATCATAAGTCTAATATTAGTCCATATGTCTGATGCACAAACTGCAGGAGTGGGAGTCTATGGAAATACCTAGCAAAATGTGCTCTACTACAAGAGCCACATATTTTGCTCAAAGCACTCGCTTACATAAAGTGGATTCTGACCTGTTGAGACTGTGCAGGACAGAGGAAACTACTGCAACTCTTGAAGGGGGCACAGAGGCTCGTCTTTCTCCTGCTGAGCAGTTTGTGGTTTCAAATGACCGATCCTGAGGTTAACAGAACGATTTGTAACCCTCTGTGCACCAAGGCCCCTTATGTGTTGTGATAAATTCCTACAGTCTTTGTTACATAATAACATATTGAGCTTGTATATATCTTTCAAGAAAGGCAATGGCACGAGTGAGAGTAGATGGTTACAAATGATTAGTAATTGCAGTAAATGGTGTGTGTGTGTGTGTGTGTGTGTGTGTGTGGAGGGGGTATTTATCTTTCTCCTTTCCTATTGGCAAGAGAGGCAGGGACCAGACATGTTTCAATACTCTGTGTGTCTGAAAACAAATGTTCCTCTTAGAGCATTCTACCTCTATGTTTGGTTCAATAATTCTTTTCATCTCACAAACAATACAGGAGTTCCTTAGGGTAAGAAAGCGTTGCTACAAGTCAAGATCAATAGATGGAAACTCCACTCTTTAGGGAGCCGCTCCATCATGCAGTAGCTTGGCCTCTCCATCACGGGCCAGGAAGCCCACCCTCCACTCTACGTCACAGTCCCTGGTCCTCCCTGCTGCTTTTTTTTGCTCTGGCCCACAATCTCCATGCCAGAGACTTTTGCTTCTCTGCTTGACATCTGCCAATTCAGAGGGAGACTTTGAATGTGCTCTTGAAAGCATGAAAGACTGTCACTCTCTGTCTGAGACAGCTCTTATAAACAGCAATCATGGCTTTGATGGGTGATTTTTAGCTGATAGAGCCTCAAAGAAAATGAAGAATCATGTCTACTACAGTCTAAAGATGAACTTAAGGAAAAAAAGGTGTGACTTTATCTCATACCTTCTACTAAAATCAGATCTTAACGCCACTGCAAGCCACCAGTTTAGCAGAGAATTCTCTCTAAAATGGGATGTAAACATAGGTGTAGATTCCAGAATTATAATATGGCATATGAGCAATTATGGTTCACCCTTACTATCATTGAGAAGGGCTAGGTTAGTTGATGGTTTCTCAGTAGGATTTCTTAACTTTACTATTAAAGGATAAAAGAGATACTCACACTTATCATTAGTAAACTTTGTTTCTTTAAAATACAATTTTACACTGTATAACATTTACAAAAATGATTTCCTTCAAGAAATAAAACTATTGGCTTCTAGTTATATTTCATATAAATTAAATTAAAATTTTTGATTATTTACATTCTCTATCCCTCTAGCCATATTTAACTTTTCATAGAATGAGTTACTTGGAGAATGTTATATATGTACTTGTGAATGTGCTTTTTCCTTTATCCTTTTATAAAATGAAAGCTACCAGTCAGTAGGGATTGTATATATTTTATGCATAGCTGTTTAAGTAGTACCTTAAAATCGGAGTATAATAAGTATCTTTGAAATGTAGCTTATAGATTAATATTTATTGATAAATGGAGCATATTCATTTAAACTTTGATTTTTAAAATTGATGTTTATACATAGTTATTGTTCTGTCATATCTTACACTGCCCGACCTCTCCCCCAACTCACTTCTTTGATGCCTGTTCTTCAAATAGGAACTTATGTGTATATCCTTGCAGTTGGTTCTGTCTCTCCACCCCACCTTCTCTCTATCTTTACAGTGTCTCATATCTAACCACTGGCCCAAAGGGGCTCATCCATGCTGGTCTCCCCATATCTCCAGCTCCCCTCTTTACCAGTGAACCTTTTCCAGTCCATCTGGATTTGTAAGGTAGAGTTGGGACTATGATGCTTGGGGGAGAGAAGGCTTCAGGAACTAGAGGAAACACACATCATCACTGCCTAGCTGCACCTTGACTGGTCTGTTTCCTCCCTGTGACTCCCAAAATAACAATGTATAAAGTATTGAGGGTTGGTGGGGAGGAGAGAGAAGTGGAAGAAGGGAAGGGATGGAAAAGCCGATACTAGGGGCTCAAGGGAAAAGGCAGACAATTGGAGAATAATAATAGAAGTGGACATTTGAGGGTGCTTGACACAGTATGTTTATTTATGTATTGTGAAAACTGATGAATGAGCCCCCAATAAAATGATTTAAAACACAGACACACAGACACACACACACATCACGGGGGATAAATAGCAGAAATAAGAGTTAAGGAATACAGCAGATGGTGTCATTTATGAAAAAATAATAACAATATATAAATTCATCATGGGTTCATATGGGTGGGAGTGAGGGAGAGGGAAAAAAGAGGAGATAATAAGCGCTCACATAGAAAGATGTTTTGGGAATGATGATGGCTGCATATGTACAAACTTTCATGATATGATTGATTTATGCATTGTTATCATATCCGTAAGAGCCACCAATAAAATGATTTAAAATAAAAACATTATAATAAGCAAAAAAATGATGTTTACTTATAGGTCTCTAAAAGGGAATATCATTATTCTTTATTTCCCATTGTATGACCAGATTAATTGAGACACTGGAGTAAATTGCACAATGGATAAATAAATTCATGATAGTATATGAAGAATTAAAGTACTTGGATGGTTTTTGGTTTGCTAGAATGATAAGATGTTTCCGTGTCTGTAAAAAAATATGAGTAAATGTAAATTATCTCAAATAGTAATAGCCCAAACACAAACTCACACTCAATGTCATTGAGTGGGTTCCAAATATAGCAAAACTATAAGAAAAGGCTCCCTTTGGACCTCAGATACTGTAAATCTTTAGGGAAGTAGAAAATCTTACCCCATCCCCACCCTGTCCCAGGAAATAGATTGTCACACCAATTCAAAGAAAAATAACATTTCACAAGTCGAGAACCCGGTGATAGAACACAGTCCAATTTTTATAATTTGAGAGTTTAGAGATAATACTTTCTGATAGCATCATGTCCTTATAGTGCTTACGTTTTTCCTTGGAAAAATAATCTCTAGTAGGAAGATTTTAAAAGTATAGAATTCAGAATGTGAGCCTCATGAACTGATTCATTCTCATCAGTAAATTCAGCAGTTTGGATCCTTGGAAAACATTGCAGTTGGCAAGATTTTTTTTTCTACAGGTAAAGATTATCACTTGACATGATCAATACGTACATCAATTGATACAGACCACATTTGCACATTTGTTGGCATCATCATTCTCAAAGCATGCTCCTTCTACTTAGGCCCCCAGTACAAGCTCCCCATATTTTCCCTCCCTCCCCGCACCCCCTCCCCCATGAACCCTTGATATTTACAAATTGCCATTAGTTTGTCATATCATACACTGCCCAATGTGTCCCTTCACACACTTCCCTGTTGTCTGTACCCTATGGAGTAGGTTAAATGTAGATCCCGGCAATTTTTTCCCTCTTTCTACTCCATCTTCCCTCCAAACTCCTATTATCACCACTCCCACCGCTGGTCCTGAACGGCTCATCTGTCCTGAATTCCCCATAGTTCTGGGTCCAGTCTACATCCCCTGGTTTAGCTGCATTTGTGAGATAGAATTGGGATCATGAAAATGGATGGGGGGAAGCATTTAAGAACGAGAGGAAAGTTGCATATTTCATTATTGCTATACTGTACCTTGACTGGCTGATCTCTGTAAAGGAATGCTACTTCACCTATTTCTGGGCTTTGGGTCCCCAAACTGTGCTGCCCCTCATTTATATTGCATGCAATTTATGTATGTATTGATCATGATAAAAGTTGTATGAGTCCCCAATAAACTGATTTATTACAAAAATAAAGCATTGATTAAATTCACTGAAATAGGCAAGGGAACTGTAATAATTGTCTATGACTGGTGTTTTAAATTCTTATTCCCTACCAGATAAACAGATATTTATGAAGAAAAAAAATTTATGTGAAAAGGACTTTCTTTAAAATATCTGTCAGGGAAGCTATTAGCCCAACAATTTTAAGAAATATATATATATATATATATATATATATATATATATTTCTTACACACACACACATACACACACATATATTCTATTTCACTCTGAGTTGTATTCCAGTAAATTGCCTTAAACATAATTAAATATATATAGAGAGAGCTTTAAAATTACCATAGTGAATGTATATAAAATAATAAGATACTCATACTTACTTGGCAGGGGAGATGCCATGATCACGAAGGTGGTTTTCCCAGGGCAAGGCTTATCCATTGCATTCTGAGTGTGCTGACCCCAACAATTTCTCCAAATGTGGGAAACTCGACTGCATAAATTGTGGTAGTGGGGGACTGCATTCACGTTCTCCCCTGTTTAAAAAAAAATAATAATAATAGGGAAATTCTATTGTGCAGTACAAAGCATGCAAGGTTCTCTTTAAGGAAACATGTAGGCAAATGCCAACTTTTAAAAAGCAGAATTAATTTAATTGCAAAGAAATACTTCACCTAAGTGTATTTTTATGCTTTTGATTTTGTCTTATCATATTTTATCTTCTTGATTTGTGACAATTATTTAATATTCTAATCTTCAAAAAAAAGATTACCACTTGAAAACATTTATAATTGTTAGAACCTAAATTACAAAATAGGATGAGATCAATGACTTTATGAAAATAAGGAATGAGGAATCCAGCACATGGCTAAGGACCTATGTGGTTTTTCTAAATTATTTTGATTTTTTGTTCAGATAATTACCTGAAAAGGCATTATCTTGGTGACCTCCAGGAGAAAGCTGTCACCCTCACTGTGTTAGTCCTGGTGTACTAGAGAAACAAAATTCATAGACACAGATATGGATGTAAGGAAAAGGTTTATATATAAGAGGAATAGTACATTAAGAAATCATCCCAACCTAGTCCAGCACAAAGTCACAAGTTCAATATTAACCCATATGCCCGATACCAGTCTATAATGTCTCCTTTCAACTCACGAAGTCACAGACCAGTGGGTGCATCCCAACCCAGTCCAGTACAAAGTCACAAGTCCGATATTAGCTCATATGCCTGATACCAATCTATAATGTCTCCTTCTGACTCATGAAGTCACAGATCAGTAGGTGCAGAGTCCTGATGATGGCAGGGGTCCCCTCACGACTCCTTGTTTCCAGAGCCCAGGGTCCATCAACAGCATCCAGTTGTGGTAGAAACAACTCAGCGCTGGCAGGCGTCTCCACATATCTTCTCCAGCTTCAGATGTCTGGTTCCATCAAGGCAAGGACCTCCTTCAGCTTCTCAGATGTTGCCATCTTGTCTTGTCCATAATTTGTCGCCTCTGAGACTAACTTCCAACAACTGGGGAGATAGCTCCTTATCTCTACAAGGGAAATATCACGAGATTTCCCAGAAGTCTCAGGAGAAAGCCATGCCCACACTGAGGCCTCATTGGTTACTCAATGGTTATCTCCATCTTAACAGACTAGACTCCACTCCTACATCTCAATCATGAAATTAGCAAAAGCACATCAACACCATATTCACCAAGATTTGGTGTACCTGCAATGCAATGTAGTCACTGAAGAGTGTCAATCAGAAAGTCAGGTGAAATCCACACCCAGCCACGTGTGCCTTGCCGGCCCAGAGTCCTCCATAGCAGGACACTCTATTAGAAGTGCAGCTTCACTCTGCCTCAGTATTGTGTTGAAGTCTCCTTCTGCAGGAGAACAGGATATTTTTCACCCTTACTAGCTGTCTTCTCACATGATTCCCAACACAGAAGACCTGGTGGGGAGTGGTTACTCAATGCGCTGCCAATGGTAAGACCCTTAGTCTGAAACCATCTGCTGCTCTGCCATTAAAAAAAAAAAAAAAAGATCACAATCTGTTACTTAGAAGTCATGACGACTTGGCATCCATTTGATGGCAGTGAGTTTGAGGTCGCTGCTTTGCTTTGCTGCTCCACTTGACCCACTCCTCTGTAAAACTGAGGTAATAAGAAAAAGAGAAAAGTCATATATCTTCTCTAATGGTTTGATCTCTTCCATATGAATTGCAATAAGTGATTAAAAGTCTTTCATTTTATTTTGAATTTTCCTTTTAATTCACTCTGGCCGAATGTCTTTCTCTACACTCAGTGTGGCTTAAAGACAGAGAATGTTTCTGAAACATAAATCAACGCAAATCAAAAATTAAACTCATGCCACGGAGTTGATGCCAACCCACAGTTCTCCTGTAGGATAGGGTAGAAATGCCCCTGCTGATTTCCAGAAGTGATTCTGTGCAGAAGTAGAAAGTCTTACCTTTCTTCAGAGGAACAGCAGTAGCTTTGAACTGCTGAAGTTTCAGGTACAAGCTCAATGTGTAACCATGAGAATGTCAGTGCTTCTCGCATAAATGAATTAGCTGCTATAAAATCAGTCCCAACTCAGGGCTGAGCCCCAGTGGGGTAGTGGTTGTGTGCGGAACTGCAGCCCACTGGCTTGGCGATTCAAATCTAGCAGCAGCAAAGCTGGGTAACTCCCATGACCACCAGAGGACAGTGATGCCAAAAAAAAATAAATCCCAACTCAGAGTGAATCCATGTGCCGTAAAGTAGAAAAACACATGATAGGGTTTTTGTGAAAATTATCTCTTGGAGGCTAACTGCCTGGCCAACCTTCCAAAGCACCTCGGGGTGTTTATTTTGTTGCGGGGGTGGGAGGGGGCATCACTGCCCTCTGGTGGAAGTAGTAGGCCCAGCCGTGCTCCTGGAGAGCTGCTGCTGGATTTGAACCACCAAGCTAGTGGGCCGCAGTCCCGCACACAACCACTATGCCACCAGGGCTCAGCCCTCCCCTGGGTGGATTTGAACCACCCAAATGTCTGTAATTATTAGAGATATATGAACAAAATAAAGCAAAAATACATTGCCCTTATATCAGGAGAAATCCATTTATATAAAATGGGTAGGCTTTTTAAAAGATTATTTATTCAAAAACATATATTTTCCCAAGTTCTAGTCAAACATTTCCAACATTTACCAAAAGGGCACATTAATTTTTCTCCCTTTTGAACACACAAGGCCTATTACAGCTATATTTATTTAATGTTACCTTCATATTTGTTTTTGTCAATTTGACTCTGATTTCACGATTTATGGGATATCAGCAACTACTCAGACAAAAGTCTGCTAGATGTTCTTGCCTCCTTTAATTTCTCACACTTTATTTTAGTAATTTTTATCACTTCCCCAAAAAACTTTAAATTTCATTTTTTGAGGTCAGTTCAATGGAAGGCTAATAAGAATAACACTAATGAATAATACCTCAAAGTTATTGACTGCTCATTTTGTCAATATATTTAGGTAAAGCACATTACTGAATGCTATGAAAATTTCAACATTTGCACAGATATGCTCATAGATCATTTCATAAATACCCACTCTAATCTAAATTATAGCCCACATTCTAAAACAGGCAGTCTAATTTCAGAATCAGGCTTGTAACATCATTATATCCCTAAGAACTGCATATCTGTATATCACAATTGCCTTTGCTCACTGTATTTGGCATCTAAGGTAGGCTTTTCTTTGGATGAGTGCCTATTTGAACATATAGAGAATGTAGCAAAAGAACACGGATAAATTAAGGAGACAGGACTGACAAAGCACAGAAGCTTCTGGACTAAAACTACATGTAGTAATAGTTCCTCAAAGTTCCTTTATTCTACGCTTATGTAGCAGCTAAGGAACTCAGGCTTATTGGGTTGCATGTTGGGTTGCTGACCAAACATGATTAGCAGTTTGATCCTTCTAGTCACTTCATGAGAGAAAGATGTGATTTTTTGCTTCTAGAAAGATTTACAGCCTCCAAATCCACAAGTGAAGTTCTGCTCTATCCAGAGTCATTGGGAATCAGAATGGACCCCTATGACAATGAGTTTGGGATTCTGAATGCAGCAGCTGAAGAACACTGACGGTACAATTGTGAAGAATTTGGCTGTGAAACTACAGGCCAGCAATTGAAGACTTCCAGCAGCTTCACGAATGAAAAGAAAGCTCACCAGGTCCATTGAGTTGATAGTCTAAGAAAACTTTGCCTAACTTAAAATTAGGCAAAATCCACATAGGAGTACACAAAGCCAACATGCAACAAACGAAAGAGGGCTCCTTGGCCATCCAACAAGAAAGTCTAAATCTCTTCTTTAGTTTCAGGCATGTTATATTTTGAGACATAGGCATTTATTACAAGCATCTTAACATCAGACACAATTTAAATGTCTTTAAAAACTGAAATTCAATCAAAGTACAATTTAAGTTTGGAAACTAAAGAAGTTGCTTAAATTCTACTTTAATTTGGACACAATATTCCTGGCATGACCTTGCTGGACAGATATATTAAGAAAATTTTTTTACTTTTCTATTACAGACATTGCAATTTTATTTGAGCCATTGTATCAGACTTTTGAAAAGAGTGGAGATATATAAAATAATAGAAAGTAAACTATATTGCTACATTTTGTAACAGTATTTCTAAAAACCCAACTTCTGTGTAAAAGTTTATTTCCCACGAAATCAGAAATTTTGGGGACAGTCATTGCCAGAGCACAAGAAAGATCGGCCTCCACATCTGGTCTACTTCTTAATTTAGGCTTGATAACCAACAAGCTGGAAAACCCTGTTTCACAAAGATATGTTTCTGGAAATGTAAGAAGAAAGCGTAACACAGTCTCAGACAGAACTGGACATGACTTCAAACATTTGATCCAAACTTTTGTAGAGAAAGAAGTTCTCACTGCATCACTGTTCATAAGTTCAATGAGCTCCTCTTGTGCTGTCACAGAAACATCTACTCCTTTGACTGTGAATGGGTTTCTGGCAAGTACAAATGGGGTGCCAGGTAGATATGGAAAGTGCAATGAAATTTCATCTACCAGCGTCTGCAAGTGTTTTTCACAGATAGCATCATAGTAATCCTTTTAGGTAGATCAATATCAAGTTTCTCAAAGAAAGCAGATAAGGTAGACAGCATGTCAATTTTATTGTCTCCTTTTTTTTCCCCAAAGCTGAAATTTTATTTGAAATGATTGGATCCTTTCAGATGAATCAAACCATCTTGTTTGGTCCTTTCAGTGATAAATTTAACTTATTCAAGATGGCAAAGATGTCAACCCATCAAATGATTTTCTGTAGTTCACATTTATCACCGAACAGTCCTTCAAATTGCTGCCTTGTTTTTTTTTTGATTTAAAAATGTAGTGAGTTCATCCCAAAACTCAAAAACAAATTTTGGGCTGAGCCCTGGTGGCATCATGGTTGAGTGCGGGACTGCAGCCCACGGCCTTGGTGGTTCCAATCCAGCAGCAACTCTCCAGGAGCAAGGCTGGGCCTCCCACACCCACCAGAGGACAGTGATACCTAAAAAAAAATAAATGAATAAATAAAAAAAAGGAAAAAGAAAATACCCTGATTAGAAAGTAAATGTTTGGGCTGAGCTCTGGTGGTGTAGTGGTTGTGCGCGGGACAGCGACCCACTGGGTCAGAGGTTCAATTCCAGCAGTGGGGCTGGGCCTCCTACTCCCACCACCAGAGAACAGTGATGCCAAAAAAAAATTTTTGACAGCCATCTCTCTTCAGTGTGCAATAGTGGAGCATTATTCAGCACATTCAACTCATTGCACAGTTGTGAAAACAGTTGACTGTCTAAAGTGCTCACCTTTACAAAATAGACATAACTTATAATGCTTTTCATGACTTCTTGTAACTTGTGTGACAGCATCTTTATTTCTAATATTTGCTGATAAATCATGCAATGACTTCGGATGACTTTTTGTGACTCACTCAGCACTAAGCATTGAAATCCAGATCAACATCCTAGCATAGCTGGAGCACCATCTGTGCAAACACCACATACCCTTTCTCCAGAGGTTTTATGCTCTTTCAAAAGTGAACCAACTGTGTCAAATGCATCATGTACAGTAGTTATTTCAAGAGGTTTGCAAAATAGAAATTCATAATTAAAGTCACCATCTTTAATATGCATCATGTAAACCAGTTGGAAGTGAATAGTTTGCAACATCTGTAGATTCATTAAACTGGATATTAAATATTAGAAGTGAAGCAGATATTAATTTCCTGGAATACCTGATCAAAAAGGTCAGCAGACATGTCATTTATTCCTCTGTGGACAGTGTCATTAGATATGGAAATTGAATTCAATTTCATAACAAATTCATCTCTGATCATAGCTTCAAATAGAAGAAAAGAAATAATAAATATGAGAGCAGATATAAATTAACTGGAAAATAGAAAGCACAATGTGGGTGGGAGGGGATAAGAAAATAACCTGGTCCTTTGAAATTATAAACAAAATTGACAAACTATTGATCAATTTAACAAAGGGAAAAGAAGGGAAGAGGCAAATATTGAGAATTAAGCCTAGAATAGTGCCATCACACCATAAGAAAATGAAATAAATCCAATAGAAACACACTGCTATAAGAGACTACTCCAACAAGCTAGTTAACCTAGAAAAGTAGACAAATATACACCCTCTACTTGATTTATGTCAGACATAAAAAATGAACATATAATATAATAAAATATATAAATAGTAATGATTAAACTACCAATCAAGTAAAACCAGGATTAACTAGTTCCATCCAGGAATTATACCAAATTTCCAGGGATAATTTTTCACAGAATATACCAAAATGTAGAAAGGGATAACAAACTGACAACGGTATTCTGTGATGTATAAAACAGAAGATGAATAAATCTATAGAAACAGTAACTGGATTGGTAATTACCTAGGGGCATGACAAAAGAGGTGGAGTGGAAATGAGTAGCTAACAACAATGGGTGTGAAAAAGAAAAAAAATTCTGAAATTGATTGGGGTCATGACTGCACGATTCTTCCTAAAATGATTAAGCTAGTGAATTGTATGATATGTGAATTGCACTCCAAGGAAACTGTTGAAAGAAAAGAAAGTACCAATCATTAGTGGGACATTATTGAAATCTATTTTATAGTCCAAGGTTTTTTTCATTAAATATGCATTTCACCATTTTTATTATTATGTATTACAAGAGCATTGAAAACAAATTGAGAATTTGTGACTAAGCCTTGAAATCTAAATATTAATTGATGGGAAAGTTTTCATTATACTTCTGTCAAGTCATATGATATTTTTCAAAGTGTCTTAGTGGTGCAGTGGTTAAGTGCCAGGTGACTGACTGATGACTGGTACTAACACGAGGTCATTTGGAGAAAGTTGAATGTTTCTTTCTATAAAGACTGCCATCTTGGAAAGCCTTTTAGGTGCTTCTACCTTGCCCGATAGGGTTGCTCTAAGTCATAACGCATCCTACTGCAGAGGAATAGTGCAGTGCATTCTCTATTATAAGCACTCACGTACAATTTGAGAGATAATTAGTCAAAGAGAGAAAGGAGACTCATCCCTCAGAGAAGGTCTGCACTCAAGGGATGATGTATCCAGGATGCACTGATGAAACTCAGAGCTATCCTCCAGTTCTTTAATACCCCCCCCCCCCAACTTCGTTTTACCTCATAAATCTTGTTAGACTTGAATATGCACCCTTTTTATAAGAAGGATTATTCAATACATGGAATCCACAATAGATTTCCTTCCTAAATAGTAATGGTAGTAATGATTCCTTAAGGGTATGGGAAGGAATAGTAGGAGAGGGAGAACTGGTAGCAACCATGACTATAGGACTCCACTTAAAAGGAGCACATTACAGAATGGTAGGTGAATGGATTTATCGCATGGTGGAAGATATAGTAAAAATACTATTATTACCATTAATACTACTACTAATATAATAGCAAGGTTTCCTGGGAGGTAAGGTGTGAGAGGGAGGGGATAAAGGAAAGATGATCTCAAAGAGTTCAAGAAGAAAGGAAATGTTTTTAAAAATGATGGTGGCAGCCATTGTACAGTTTTGTTTGATCTAATTGAACTAGACAAAGCTATACTATCTGTAAGAGCTCACAATAAAGTGGGGAAAAGTAGAAAGGAGGATAGAAACTTAGACTTGATGATACTTGCTCCCCCCACCCCATCCCACTGCAAAAAATACCCAAGAACAAGCACAAACTTTGAGCCCATTCTGACCCAGATTGCCCAGCTAAAATTGCTTTTTAGTTTTTCCAACGCTGCCCATCTTCATGAAAGCAGACTTTCACAGCTTTATTTTATTTGAATCATGTTATTGGGAGCTCTCTCAGATGTAACAATTCATAATTCAGTTAGACTAAGCATAATTTTGCAATTAATCATTGTCTTCATCAGTTTCAGGGAAATAGCCAGCGTACTAGAAGAGATGGTGGGGCCAGTAGCATTACCGGTCGTGTTTGATCAATTGAAACACATCTGACAGGAAGGACTGGACCGTTAATCATGACAGTGGGGAAAAAGGAAAGAGAAAGGAAGAAGAAAGTAAAGTTTATATATCGGTATAAAAATAGATATGTATATATGTGAATGCACAATGATATAAAGATATATAAAGTTGAGAGATAGATAATGCAAAGACATTTGTCTGTGTGTGTAAATACTTTCAACGCTTTAATTGGGGTATTAGAACTGCCAACCTTTCAGTGATCAGATAGGCAGTTACCTAACTGTACCACTGCTGGAGCTCCATACATTGAAGTCCAAACCAAACTAGCTTCAAGCTAGTCCTTTCTGACTCACAGCAGCCCTGTAGGACAGAGTAGGATGGACCGTGTGAGTTTTGCAAACTTGTACACATTGAGAAGATTGGACAGAAAATGTTCTCTTTCTCCTAGGTTCTAACTGCTGACTTGACAGAAGCTCATAGTTTAGTTTATGATGCCACCAAGGCCCTGTATTATATTTATATCTATACATACTTTTGATTAATTTCAGTATAAAAATACATATATATATAATGCATATGTGAGGACATTTAAAAAATATCATGGACACTGTCTATTTTTTATTCTATTGATCTATGAACATTTGAAACTCTATCATATATGTGTACAATAGCTCTACTCCATAAGACAGACATTTTTAAGTCTGATTGTTTTCTGAGCCAACTGGAAAAATATAATCAAAGATAACATACAAATCGACAGCAGAGGGCACTCATTTCCTGCTGTGAGCAAAAACTGAATTAGTTCCTGTGCTTTTTTTCCCCAAAATGTGTTTGCTTTGCCAATTTGATTTGAAAAAATAAAATTAAAAGCAATGGAAGCATACATTCTCCAAAATATTTAAGAAAGAGAAACTGAAATGGGAAACATTTTGTCAAGGAATGGATTATGAAAGAAAATTAATCTCATAAAATAGAAGTGCAAATCACTTTAAAAGGAGAATGCTAGTGAAAAACATGTCCCATACATCTGTCTATCATCTAAAATAATTTTCTCCCTACAATTTGTTCTTCTGCCTTTGTAACTGTAACACATCATTTGTATTTGTTTGATACATATACTCTGTATAGTATTATCTTTTGCAATTTTGTAGGGAAATTACTAGATAACAATGATCTGTTTCCATTTAATAATTAAAATTTAAATTATTTCCTGAGCACAACTAAATCTGTTTGTTGAGTGGGGGTAGAGTATGTGAGGGGGAAATGGAAAATTGTAAAGCATTTTGGTATAATCACATTAAAATTTTAAAAAATATATTTAAAAATGAGAAATACAAATTTAGAAAAATACCTTTGGAATGTAATATTGTCATCTTTATATAGTGACTTTCCAGTAAATCACAAAATTCAAAATATTTAGTTTAAAATGGAGTGTAATGAAGAATGTGTTTTTGCTTTACTTTTAAACAACTGTTTCTGTGTTTACATTATATTTTATTTGTCTAATTAAGAGCAACAAAGAATAAATATCACTTATTTATCTGACAACTACAAGATAGATATTATGTGAATCAACTGAGTCTCTTGGGGCTTTCAAATTCAACCTGCTATTTTTTTGGTAATAAAAATACCCCTTAATTGGTGAATGTTGAGAATATTACTTTAATAAATAATTAATGAAAAAAGAAATTTTCTATTCATTAGGCTCAAGAGTATTATATGTTCATTAGAAGAGAATAAATGAGTATTTAATGTTCTTTGTTTACAACAGAAATCACATGAAAGAATATATGAATATATAAGTTGTGACTTTCACTCTTTCTCAGTATTAACAATTAGTTATTCTTAATTATTCATTTTTATGGATCATTTTGAGTTTTACTGGAAGAAGTTAAATAATACAAGATTGAAAATATGAGTGTTACAGCTTGTGCTTTTCTTGAAGTCTTACTTGTGCAGTGTTCGAATTATATTAAATGTTAATGCTATTCAACCATAAAAAAGAAATGAAATCCTGATACACACTGAAATAAGTATTAAGCACAAAAACATTACACTAAGTGAAAGAGATCAGACACAAATGACCATACAGCATGATTCAATTGTATCAAATATCCAGAATAAGAAGAAAATCTATACATAGAAAATGAAGATGGGGAGCTCTCAGAACTGGACAAGGAGAGGAATGGAGTAGACATGTTTAATGAAGCATATTACCTTTTAGAAACTAGATAGAGGTCATGATGACAAGCAATTTGAATGTATATAATCTCTACAGAACAAAATTGGATTTTAACATCAATTTTAAAGACTGTTTACCAATAGAATACATATTTTACTTTTGAAATTACTCATTAATTTTAGTTGCATGAAATGAAAAAACAGAAAATAAATAAACAAAATACATAACAGAGAATAATAGTCAAATGTTTAATTAATTGTGTATCCAGCTTTTTCTTTTACTTACTCATTTCTTATAACTTTTTGCAACTTCCAGTTTTGCAAATTTTCAAAGTATCACTTAATAAACTTAATGAACTCTGAGTCATGTGTCATATAGAACAATGATAATTATACTCATAGCAACTATGGTTTATTTAGATTTTGATGAAAATACTGGGAATAAGTGAATCAAGATGTCTTGTAAACACCATTTGGACCAAATATCAGAAACATTTGGAAGATTTAGCTATGTACTAATTTGTTAAGGGTAACTTTCTGACAAGCCTATTATAATACTTGATGAAAATACTTACTGTGAGGTGCCCTTGAGTTGGCCCTCACCAAAATCAGGCCCTTGCATGACAGAAAGAAACTGCACATTCTTGCACCATTATTACAATTGTTCCTAAGCCCAAGCCACTGTGCCAATCTGCCTCATAGCAGGCCTGACTCTTTCTCACTGCAATGCCGTGTTAGTAAACGTGATGTCCTCATCCAGGGAATGCTCTCTATTAGTATGTCAGTCCAGGTAGACTAGAGGAACAAATTCAAGGACATGCATATCGATATAAGGAATAGGTTTATATTCAAGAGGAACAGGACATTGAGAAAACATCCCAGCCCAGTCCAGCTCAAAGTCACAAGTCTGATATTAACCCATATGCCCGACATCAGTCCACAAAGTCTCCTTCTGACTCACGAAGTCACAGGTCAGTGGATACAGTGTCCTGGCACTGACAGGGGTCTCCCCATGGCTCCTCGCTTCCAGGGCTCAGGGTCCATCCCATGGTGGCAGAAACAACTCATCCCTGGCAGAGGTCTCCATGTGGCTGCCCCAGCCTCAGAGGTCCGGCTCCATCAGGGCAAAGCCGTGTGGTCTCTCCACCGGCTACTCCAGCCTCCCAGATGCTGCCATTCTGTGTTGCCTGTGGTTAATCATCTCTGAAACTAACTCCCGTCTACTGGGGAAGATAGCTTCTCATCTTCACGAGGGAAATATCGCGAGATTTCCCTGGAGACTCAGATGAAAGCCATGCCCACATAGAGGCCTCATCAGCTACTCAATGGCTGTTTCCAGATTAACAGGCTAGACTCTACCACTACGTTTCAATCATAAAATTAACATAAGCACATGACTGCCACAATTGGCAATATGCCCAAAATGTGTAAGATAAATTTTTGCCATCCTTGTCTCTGGAGTACTCTGGTCTTCTTCTAAAACAGATTTGCTTGTGATATTTTCAATATTCTGCAATAGCCTCAAAATTCAAATGCACCTATTCTTCTATGTTTTTTTCTTATTCAATGTCCAACTTTAACATGCAAATGATGCAATGGAGAATACTATGGCTTGATTTACATGCACTGTAGTCTTCAAAGTATCATCCTTGTTTTGCAATATTCTAGAGTAGTAGCAGATTTACCTAAGACAATATGTCTTTGATACCTTGACTGCTGATACCATTAACATTGATTCATGGATTCAAGTAAGACAAAATCCTTGACAACCGTTTTTTGTTATGATGCTAATTATTGGTCTAGTTGGGAGAATTTGGGTCTTCTTTACATTGAGCTCTAATCCATACTGAGGGATACAATGCTTGATCTTCATCAGCAAGTGCTTTAATTCCTCCTCACTTTCAGCAAGCAAGGTTATGTCATATACATACCACAAGTTGTTTATAAGCAAGCCTTCCTTCAATCTTGATGCCACACTCTTCATATATTCCAGCTTCTCTGATGATTTGCTCAGCACCACATATCTGTCAGTTTGTCCTGCTGTAGTGCTGACTGTGGGTTGCAATGTTGGAACTATGTCACTCATATCTCAAATGCCAGCAGAGTTACCAAGAGTAAGCACATTTCAATGGAACCTCCAGACTATAAAGAGAGAACAAGGAAGACCTCAGTTCCCCATTTCTGAGAAAGAAGATGCTGAAAATCTTATGCTTAGCTTGTAAATACAGTTTAGAAGTAAATAAGTAAAATATGCTGTAGATATATTGGACAACTAATTTTTATTAATATTACTAGATGCCTTCATGCTTATTAATTGGCATTAATAAAATATGATGCCAAAAACAATAAAACACATAGTTGATATAAAGAGGTTATTATTTTATAGATACTGGAACAATGCAATGAGATACACATTGAATTCTATGGCCATACCACTCTGAATGTGCCCGGTCTCACCTGATCTCAGAAGCTAAGCAGGGTCAGTCCTGCTTAGTACTTGTTTGGGAGACTGCTGGGGAATACCAGGTGCTGTAGGCTTAGAAAAAAATAAAAGAGGGAGATAAGTTTAAATAAATAACTGAACTGAATTTACTATTCTCCCAGCTAGTTATCAGTGAATGAAAAGAAATTCATGATTTTCATGTATAAATATCACAGTATTGCTATTATTCTCAAAATATTTTTAACACTTAAATTTAAGAAACTTTTAAAGGTAATATTTCTTATACCAACTTATAAACAATAGAATTTAAACATGAGCCTGTGTCTAGAAATTTGCTTATTTGCTTCTCATTTTTACTGCATAAAAAAATTATTTCTGGACAATAGAATTCAAACACTAGCATGTATATCTTTGGAAAATGAATGCTTGAAAGTAATACATAAATCATAAGATATTTTTCAATAACTTTAAACATTTTTCTATTTATCTTTGACAAGTCTACTCTATGTATATTAACCAAATATTTTCAAGCTTTATGCTTACAACACACTTATATAATGACTAATTGTAATTTCCAATATTTTAAAAACTATTATTAGAGGCTTAGAAATCAACAGATACTTATTAGTCACATTAATATCACATAACTATTATCAGTAAAGTAGCAGTAGATTCTAGATATCCTCTTTCTTTCCAGATGATTTTGTTTTCTTCCTGTTACTTAAAAGAATGTGGACTTTCATCAAGTTTTCTTAGGCAATAATTGTCCCTCTAAAATGACAGTCGATTCCCATTGTCAGCAGTTTTAAAAATCAATGGAGATGGCTGCATGATTGATCCACTTATTGCAATCAGTATAGATTTTGAACAAAGTATCAGCTGTGCTACAATTTATTTGGCCCCAGAAAATGCATCTTTTTCAGAGGCCTGCCTTTTAGAGAAGGAGGTGTTGGACTGAATACAAATTCACAAAAAGTCATTTAATCAATGAAACAGAAGGTGATGAGTGGCAGGCACACCTGCACGTGGGGGCACGAGGGAGAGGCAAACCTTAATAGCAAGTTTAATAGTAGAGATTTCTAATAAATTAATTGCTTCTGAACTAACCATTAGTGGAAATATTTGCAAAATACATATGAAGATAATATGGAAGGCATTGCTAATACAAGATACGAGAAGAGTGAAGGTGAGTGAGTGTGTCACTCTGTTAATAAATATCTTATTTCCCTTTCTTATGGTTTTCCTCCTTTCTTATTAGCTAAATCATGAAATAGAAACTCAAAAATACTCTACTTATTCTAGCACCAGGTATTTTATACTGTTACCACAAATTACACAAATTGCCACCAGTGGATACTGTGGCAGTCATGTGCTTATATTAATTTTATAATTGAAATGTAGGGGTGGAGTCTGGCCTGTTAATCAGGAGAAAGCCATTGAGTAGCCGATGAGGCGTCTGTGTGGGCATGGCTTTCACCTGAGACTCCTGGGAAATCTCGCGGTTTTTCCCTTGTGAAGATGAGAAGCTATCTTCCCCAGTTGTTGGGAGTTAGTTTGACAGATGATTAACCACAGGCAACACAGAATGGTGGCGGCTGGGAGGCTGGAGTAGCTGGTGGAGAGACCACACGGCTTAGCCCTGATGAAGACAGACCTCTGAAGCTGGAGCGGCATGCTGTTGATAGACATGAGCCCTGGAAGCGAGGAGCCATGGGGAGACCCCTGCCAGTGCCATAATTCTGCACCCACTGACCTGTGACTTCCTGAGTCGGAAGCAGACTTTATAGACTGATTTCGGGCATGTGGGTTATTATTGGACTTATGCCTTTACACTGGACTGGATTGGGATGCCTTCTTAGGGTCACATTTCTTTTGTATATAAACCCTTTCCTTATACCTATATGTGTGCCTCTGAAATTTGTTCCTCTAGTCTACCCAGACTAACACAGATATACTTCATGATGATACTAAGTACATCAGAAGGAGAAGAGAAAACAAACAAACAAACAGTGGTACAATGGCTTGTCAGTGAAATTTTCAGGACTTTCTTCCACTATCTCATATTCTCCATGTCCCAATACTAGTTCTTAATCTCAGGTGGGAAATGTCATGTTTAAATCCCACTTGGAGAGTGAAAGAAAAAAATTAAACTTTTTGTGCATTCAAGAATTTCATCATAAGTATTTACTGTACCTGTGTATTTTATTGTAGTTTGACTTTCATCAGTTAGTATTTTGTTCATTTCTTCCCCTTTTAACTGAATCCTTTGTGTATCTTATTCCAAATTTGTTCTGATTTTCTCTATTTACTATTGATATACTGTCAGAGTAATCTTTCTATAGAATTTATATATCCCCCTAAATTTCTTACATGAGGAGTAGAAGAGAGGTGAGATCAGACACTTTGGGGAATATCACCCTACTCACCACTTACCCTCATGAAGAGATCCCTGCAGATAGGGGCACTATACATCAAAGTGTGGTTGATGAAGGACTCAGAGGGCACCGGCTACAGAGAGAACACCATCTGTGGTCTGAAAGCAAACAGTCATAGAAAGAGGTTTCCACTAAGTCCATCTAAAAGCACACAAGCTTGTGAGATTCAAGGATTGTAAATAACAACATTTAAGACTTGAGGGAAAAAATATCTTAGAGCTAAATTCTGAGCACCCACGGTCCAGAAGGCTAGGCATGGCAATGAAAGCCCCAATCCCATTTTAGGGTACTCATTAGAATTAAGTCTCCAGTAATTCTGTCTGACCATAGACTGCAGATGTGAGTAGCCTTGACATCATGCAAAGTGCATTGGAAAGTGAATGATTGCAGGTTATAGTGAGGTTAAATTTTAACATTTCATCATTCAACATCTCTTTTTTGACTCATCTAATACATCTAATATTTGTTACAGTTTTTAAGATATTTTTCATTTTTTCAACTGTTGTTCTCTTCTATTATTTTGTTATTATTGGGATTGGTCTTTGATTTTGTATGTTTTCCTGTATAAGAAATGCAGAATATGTAAATCTATAGAGACAGTCACTGGATTCATGGTTTCTTGTGGTGGACCAGAGAATGTTGGGGTGGGGTGGGGAGCTAATAAAAAGGAGTGCAAGAAAGTTGACAATGCCTTAAAATTTATTATTGTACAACTTTTTTAATAAGACTGAATTCGTGCTTTGTGATCTATATATCAATAAAACTATTTGTTAAAAGAAAATACCATGCACATTAGACAAAAGTGTTTAGGAAGAATCTTCAGTTAGCGTCATCCTGAAAATCCACATTCCAAGCTCACTGTCATCAAGCCATGATGAGAGAGAGACCCAAAGGAAAGACGAGACATTTCTAAGACTGTAACTCTTCATGGGAGTAGAAGGTCTCAACTCTCTCTCACTCTCTAGCTGGGGGTTTCAAACTGATAACTCTGTGACTATCAGCGCAATATGTAACCATAACATCAACAGGGCTTTCCCAGCAATATAGAAATGCTTAACCAAGTTAGCTCTCCAATAGCAGATCTATTGGTTACATTCCTGCACTTCTCTCCTATTTTTTTTTCAGCTTTTTGGAAGATTTATCAAGTTCATTTTGGATTATAAGAATACTGCCTAAAAAAGAAAATGAAATCTGCCTATTTTCTAAGTCTCAAACTCAAAACTCACAACTTTTATAAAGCACTTCCAAAATTATGTGATCACACATATATGCACATACACATATACACACATGAATATGCAAAGCATTGCTACACAATCACAGATTATATCAAAATATGAAACTATTGGTTCCCAATATACTAGACTTGATACACTCCTGAAAGCAGTATTTTTTTTACCTAATCCTTAAATACACAACAAAAATAACCATCAGTTTTAAGTTTGTACCAAATCAAAAATGGCAACTTCGACATCTTTAAGGAACTCAACTATATCGCTCTTAAATAAATATTTCTTGAGTTTTACAAACAAAAAGGAGTCTGAATGGGCAAACACCGGGATATATGTTGGATGCACTCACATTTTCTAATAAGACTCATGCAAAACAGCTTTGGCTAGCCTAAAAAAGTAAGGAAATGCAATGTTGTGATGGAAAACATGAAATTCTTGGTGCCACTCTCCAGGCCTTTTAATTGCTTATTTATTAAAAACTGTTCATTTAACTTAAAATTTTTCCTCAATTTTTTCTACATACATCTCTAGTAATTATGTACCTAATATAATTTTCATTTTTTTTATCATTCATATATACTAATTCTACCAATATGGGAAAATTTTCGAATATATAGTATCAATTTATAATTACATATTTGAGATAGCTAAGGTTTATTGTGCTAATTTTACCAATAAACACATTGAAGGCAAGAGAGATAAATGGCTACATGAGTCTCACATTTCTGGTTCTCTGGTCAGTTGATCTCTAATGATCAGACCAGTTTGAAGTTGCCTTAGTTCCCTGCTTCAGCTTGCAAGGTTCTCTTCCTGCCAGACATCCCTGAGAAGCTGCCACATGCACTTACCTCGATGCAGCCCTGCGTGCTGGAGCAGGGCTGTGGAGACACCTGGCAGCACTGGGATGTTTACACACTCACTGATTCAGCTGTCCTCCTCCAGTAGGCATCACTGCGTTTTGTGAGATTGAGGAGGATTTTGTAGATCCCCGTTGGACATGGGGGCTAACGTTCAACTGGTGGACTTGGACTAGGTTGGGATGCTTTCTTGGTGTATATTTACATTTTGTATAAAACTCTCTTATTTACATAAGTTTCAGGGGATTTGTTTCTCTAGTCAGACTAACATAATACCATATTTCAGTATCTGATAGCTAATACAAAGTCCATTGCCATGAATTCAATTTCGCATAACAGTGACCCTATTTAGGTTGTCCAAGATAATATAGCTTTGGGGTACAGCCTAATCTTTTCTTCCTAAACCTGCTATCGCAATTGAGTCTAAATTTCCAACCTAGCAGCTATCAACCCAACTGCTAAGTGGCAGCTTCATCAGGATTCTTTAATGAATACAAAATGTGTGTGTGGGGGGGTGTACATGACCTATATACACTCCCACATATATAAAGAAGAGCTTTTCAAAATGTTCATTCGATATATGTGCTAATGCTTGATTGCTATTCTTTACTTTTGTCACTGATTCTATACATCTGGCAGTACTGTTGTGTTTAACGGAGGTCCAATATCTAACCCATGATACCACCAGGGCTCCTTTAAATATTACAGTAACGTGAGGTATTCTCAGCAAATGATGAAATGAAGATGAGCGCTAGGTATACATCCCTATATTTTGTGAAATAAAAAATATGTTTCCATGGTTATATGCACACAAGCACACACACAAACACAGACATATGAAAAAGCCAGGCACATATGAAGAGGATGATATTATTTTCTTTCCATCATTTATTCTGCAAATCTTGCAATATTTTAGTGGCTGATGGAACTTGGTTTTGATAATCGGTTATTGGACTGCTAACTGCGTGGTTTTCATTTTGAAAACACTAGTCTTTCCAAGTGAGAAAAATAGGTTTTGGCGTCCATATAATTTGAGAGCCTTGGAAGCCCACAAGGGACACTCGTCTTTACATTCTAGAGTGGCTCCCAGAATCAGGACTCAATACAGGCAGGTAGAACGACTTTATTATAGTGTCCCAGACTCTCCTCGATATCAACTGCTACAAAATAGTCTTTAATTGTATACTTTTGCAAAAGGAACTTTGTGAGACTGTTAACACATCCTCTCTCTCTCCTCTTTTATTGAAAGGACAAATTTTGGGAATAAGGTATATTTGAATAGATATTGTACAAATAATAAAGCTACCAGAATTCTGTCAAGAATGCAAACCAGGAGTTCCCCCCCCCAAAAAAAATAGGTCTTTGATAAAATAGCTTTCAAAAATGTAGGTGCTCTCTTTAGATACGGAGGACAACAAGAGGGAAATCTCTGTTTCTTGTGTCTGGACAGGGAATACAGATTGTTCTGCCAGGAACAACAAAAGAGTCACATCCTTGCAGCCCTAAACGCCAACCCCAGGGACAGGAGCAAGGGCTCCTTCTATCATGGAAGGTTAAGCAGCATTGTGTCTTGCTGGGTTCCCTGAAGTCCTCAGCCTCACAGTTTAGACACTGTCATCTCCAATTTCTGCTCCTCGCGTTCTGTGCTTTCATATCACAGATATTAATGGTGAGAATTTCTGTAGCAGCGTACATTACAGGAAGTCAAACCATGTGCTCATTCATACCTTCAAACAAGTGGCCAGAGCAGTGACATATTGATGCTGAAAACACAGAACTTCTGCATAAGTACACTGTCAGAAAAAGGCAACAGGCATGATCAGCACTCAATGTGTTTCTCAGAATAGATGAGGACAATTTTAAAATAATCATAAAATCATGCTCTGTAGAGGGCTGAGCCCCGGTGGTGTAGTTGTTGTGCGCAGGACTGGGGCCCACTGGGTTGGAGGTTCAAATGCAGCAGCAAGGCTGGGCCTCCTACTCCTACCACCAGAGGGCAGTGATGCCCCAAAAACTAAAAATCAAAACAAAACAAAAACATGCTGTGTAGATCTGCAGAGCTTCCTATAAGTATTGCTATATATTTTTCTCTTTAAATATGCCATTAGATGGATAATGCATACCTTTTCAAAAAACACAGAAATCATGTATGCACACAAACTATATACAAATTGTATCTTGAGGAAGTGGAAATATTACATCTAATTAGTGGCTAACTTTTAATATTTGAAGGCAATGCAAATTTTCCCCCTTCATAAAGTATTATAAACTATAGAATTCACCCTGAGCTTCTTTGAAAACTCACTTTTCTTAAGACAAATGAAAAATAGACCTTAGAAAATGATCAAGAGGAATTTGAGGCACTTTGTATCTTTACACAAGGCACTCTATAAGCAATATATATATATACACATATATATACACATATGCACACATATATATATCTTCTCATACTCTCTTCTCAGACCCTTTTTGAGAGATACAGGCTAAAATGCTGGTGATTTAATTGCTCTGGGGATTGCAAAGGTGATCTTGTAGTTTCCCTCCAGTGACAGGTGCTATCCCTTTATTATAATTTGAACCCTTGGGTGTTAAAACATTCATGGCTTTTCTATTAGGAAATCTGCATACTCCTTCAATGATGTTTATTCATAATCCTCTGATGAGTTGCAGACAGGCTTACAGAGAACTTACGGCATTGGCATTTTAGTCAGAAATTACTACCTTCACTGAAAAGCAAAAATAGACAGGTTCATTTGCATTTATATTTTAAAAATTCATTAAATAGTTTGTGAGTATTTTGTGCCCTTTGAAATTAAATACGTGGTGAATTGTGGTGCTTTCTAGTGCAATCTAGTTAGCAATTAGTACTTACATAATACATAAATGTATATATGTAAAATATGTATTAGACTGTTTTTTAAATGTGTGCACACCAGAGGGCATCATAGCTTTTACTCAATGTTATTTAAAAACAAATTTGCTTTTAAATTGAACTCTTTTGAAAAAGAAAATAAAGCATTTTTTCTCTTCACAATCATTGCTGATTGTTGCTCTAATATTTGTAAAATATGTTAAGCAATAGTATTTGAATCATGTTCATTAAACAACTATGACTAATACAACTCAATAATAAAACTAAACAAGATACTATGGTAAATTTTTTTACTTGTAGCTTTTTACTTCTTCCTTCTTTTATACTGTCTCAGAGAAACCCTCATTAATTGTACTTATTCATAGAGTTTCTGAAGATAGTGTATTGCCTAAACCCTGACCCTAGATTACTCTAGGATTCTTTTAAAATCTCCATCATATTCCAGTTTTATAGGTTAACTAAACCTTCTTGAAACATTTTCATTAGATTGAGCCATCAAGATAGCCTGTATTAAAAATAAAGGTAAACGACTCAGATTCAGCCTCGCATGACTTCTCTTTCTAGTAGGAAAGGCCACTAGTACATGTAGCATATGCCATCCGATGTGATGAGTACGAGCACTGCTCAGAGCTGGAAAACTTAGAGCTCCTCACTGAGCTGACCCAATCCTGAGGGCTCAGTGATAAGGAAATACATTTGATATCAATCCTCAACTCGAAAAGAACTGCTTTAAAAGTTAAGTAAGCACTCTTTTAGCCGGTCTTTAAAAAACAAAAACAGTTGTGAAAGTAAGAAACGAGTCTGTTTTCCTTATTTTTTAAGCTTATTGTTGCAGAACGGTGCGACTGTTTTACCTTTAGGAGAACATGGAATAAGCATATCAACAAAAACAGCAAAGGCTTAAGAGAAAGGTTGACTAGAGCACAGAATTGTTAGAATGGTATTCATTCTGGGAAATGGAAGTAGCCCAGCAAGTTACGAGTAAGGCTTCAGTGGGGGAGAAACCATATTTATTTTAAATGTACATTCCACTAGCTGTTTAGCCAGAATAGTGTTTTCAAATGCATTGAACTAGAAATACTTTTCTATAGAACAATAGGCCTTTTGCATCCAGTCTCATAGCCTTACTGAGTTCCTACTAAATTATGAGCTCCATAAGAGTGGTGATTTATCCATATATCTTCCATAAAGCCTAGGTCAAATTTTTCTTAAAATAGGGACTCAATAAATATGCATGATGCTTAACTTGAAAGGAAAAAAATAAGTATATAAGAATTAAACATAATTTTATTTAGAATGGTAGGCTTCAAAATCCCAGAAGCCCTAGCTTTAATTCCAGCTTCTCTGTTAATGATACTCATGAACTTAATGAAGTAATTTCACACTGCTTTGACTCATTTTACCTTTAAATAAGGGAGTTAACAAATCATCAGGTATGTGCCAGCAATGGGAAAAGGTGATTATGTCCACTACCTATGTCGCTTTTCACAACAACATTTATGTATACTATCTATGCCACATTTCACAACAATACCTATGAAAGGTGTGTCAATTATCCTCATTTGCCATAGCAAGCATGAAATTATTTGGACCATTGCCTCAAATATTTCACCAAATACGATTCTTACTTTGACAGAGTCAGGGCCAAAAATCCATCTCCTTTCTTTTGGAAAATGTCACCTCTGAAAATCTATCACTCTATATTCAAAGAATGCATGTAGTAATTGTTGAATAAAAAGTAGTCAAATGTTACCATTCTCTATCTAGCCCTTCCTCTGGACGTTGTTATTTTCTGTTCTCAATTATATAAAAAAATAGATTTCAGTTGCTATCAGAAGTCTTATTTTTTAAAGTTTTGGCATGCAATTCACATACTTTTTTTTAACTAAGGGAAAACCTTTTAGTTATTTAGAATATAAAAGCTTAATAATATATATATTCATGACTAAGCAGAAATTTACTGGACATATTATGTTAATAAAATACATTTTTCATAAATCTTCTTTACTCTTTCCTTCTACAAGAACAAGACTATCTCTTTGCTGATTCAATTTACAAATTGTAAGTCATTGCCCTTCACAAAGGGGGAAAAGATGTGCATGTTAAAAAAAAAAAACACGCCAAGCACACTATTCAAATTCATTGCCTCTTTCAGGTGTGGGTAATTGAGTTGCTTCAAGATCAATATGAAACTGCCTAGGATACTAAAAGTCAATAGCTACTTCCAAAGTCAGGCTCCCTGGTTTAGCTATCTATGAAAACAACATCTCCAGCTGCTGCTTCAGAGCAAATCTGAATCTGCACAACAAAACCAGCGCCCAATTTCATAAAGCAGGAGCTCCCTAAAAACCTTCCTTTGATACACAGAAGTTTAGAGACCTGGTTGAGCAAACAACTTTCCTTTGATAGTTACCAGAGGCAGAAGTGACCCTAGTGACTAACATACATGCTTCTATCTGAAAATCTCATTGTAAAGACCAAGGTCTCTGTCCAAGACTGCAATCCTCGGTTTTCTAGATTTTACTAAGAAAGTACAATGCAACTACACTGATAATTTCTTTATAATGAATGCATTTTTAAGAAGTTATAGCAACACATGAACTATTACACTTTAATGGGTTTTTTTTTCATTAGCCAAAAAGTGGGATGGAATGTAATAAAAATGTGTTCAAATGAATTGATTTTGTGAAGACGTTCCCGGAAAACATGAGTTATTATTATAAGGGTAGACACTGGACATTTCCTCAACACAGCTCCTCCATCCACTTCTATTTATGAACTTCTGGCTCATAGCAGCCGCATAGCGGGTCTCTGAGACTGTATATCCCTGAGGAGTAGAGAGGCGCATCTCTCTTCCCAGACTGACAAGTGGGTTTGAACCCCAATCTTGTTAATGGAGGAATACTTAATCCCTGAAACACTCCAAAACTGACTGCTATCAGCAGGAGAGTGGCTGCTCTTCTAGGTCTCCTGAACGGTCAGTGCTATGGAGTCAGCCTCTTCTTTGTTCCTTAGTTAGATCAGCTGTTAGGTGCAAACTGTGGCCCTTGCAGTTAGCAAGCAGCTGATTGCATACCCTCCACAATAAAGTCACTGGTTGAAATTTGGAACATAAATTTTAATCTCAAAACAACTTCCACTGGTGACCTCTTTTGAATTTCCATTGCCACTTGTACCTTTGCCCGTATGCAGGGAGGTGAAAAAAACACTGCTTCCTTTTTCAAAATCAGACTGTGTTGCCTCAGAACCAGTCTGACTTCCATAAAGCCCCAGGACTCGATAAAGGAGGAATCAAAACCAGCATGATACATGTAGAATATAGAGTAATAATAATATCATACTTGTGTTAGTCTGGGTAAACTAGAGAAACAAATGCATAGACACATATATGGATATGAGGAAAGGATTTATATACAAAAGGAATGGGACACAGAGAATGCATCCCACCCAGTCTAGTTTAAAGGCATAAGTCCGATATTTGGCCATATGCCCCATACCAGTCTATAATGTCTCCTTCTGACTCACGAAGTCACAGGTCAGTGGGTGCAGAATCTCAGTGCTGGCAGGGGTCTCCCCATGGCTCCTCACTTCCAGGGCTCAAGGTCCATCAACAGCATCCAGTGATGGCAGAAGCAACTCATCGCTGGCAGGGGTCTCCACGTGGCCTCTCCAGCTTCAGAGGTCTGGCTTCATCAGGGCAAAGCTGTGTGACTTCTCTTCCAGCTCCTCAGATGCTGCCATCTTGTCTTATCTGTGATTAATCTTCTCTGAGACTAACTCCCAACAGAGATAGCTTCTCATCTCCATGAGGGAAATATCGTGAGATTTCCCAGATGTCTCAGGAGAAAGCCATGCCCACACAGAAGTCTCATTGGCTACTCAATGGCTATCTCCAGATTAAGAGACTAGACTCCAGCCCCACATGTCAACCATGAATTTAACATAAGTATCTGACCGACACAATATTGTATATCAGCATTCTCTAGCATACAGTCTGAAACCCACAGAAGACATATTTTCTTCTGATTCCTTAGCTTCATTTATGCAATGGTACCGAAATGTTTCATGGTATCACCCCCTCCCCCTTAATAAAGCACTGAAAGATAGGAGTCCTCAGGGTCATTATCTTACTTTCAGTTCTCCATGTTTTTAATGAATGAATGAAAAGAGAATTCTCATGCCTTTCAAAAGAAGGAAGAATTTCCCAGTCTTCACTACCTGAAGATATGTTTGTTCTTTATTGCTTTGCAGGATAAATAAACTTGCAGTTTAGGGTAGAGTTAGAAGTTCCCTATGAAGAGTAAACTCCGTAAAGTGACTTTATAATTAAGACTATTTGGCTTATTTTATTAGGCAGTTGAAATCCCTTCACTTATAACAATAAGATCTACAAATGAAGCCTATTGAAATCTGAAGCTATTCTAAGTTGACATATGGGTTTGGAAAAAATAAAAATGCAGTTGCTATTTAATTCATTAAGCTTCTCTTAAGCCACCTCGATACTTTAGCTCCTGAATCACCACAGAACAAATATTCCCTTCAATGTACATCCCTCACTGGTGATATGATATACTGCTCGAGTATTCTGAGGGCCGTTTCTTATTTTCAGTGACCCTTGGCGTTGCAGTGTTTAAATCACTGGGTACCAAGACAAAGCTAGAAGGTTTGAACCTCGTCCCCACTCTGCCAGAATAACATGAGTACAGTAGTTGTTTGCCTCCACCCAGATGGCATCGTGGCAAGGCAGTTCTGCTCTGTCCTAGGGAGCTGCTGTATATCAGAAATGGCCTGATGCCTATGAGCTTTTTTTTTCTTTTTTACATATCTAGAAATTCCAATATGATGATGAAATCTGTATTGAGATCTCATTGTGTCCAATATTAAACTGTTACAGCAAACCGACTGTCATGAGCCACTTCTCATTTTCTCTTGTTTCCACAGCATATCAAATATTACAAGAAATATTGATATTACAAAATCTGGATTGACTCAAGTCTTATTTCCCTAAAATATGTAATAAAAGAATAAGTTGTTGTGAGACATGAACAAAATAGCATATACGACACACTTGGTTCAGTGCCTGGAACTAAAAAAAAATATTTAAAATTATTAGAGTATATATCAAAATTATCATACTATCTCTGCTCATGCACATAATTATTCATTACATTAATGCTTACCCACTGCTTTGGTCAATTTTTTGTTCTGTGGTGACTTGTAAGTTGCTGTGATGCTGAAACTTATGCCACTGAGATTCCAAAGACCTACAGGCTCACCCACGCTGACTGGATTTCAGTAGTGTTTTCAGACTAAGAAAATACTGGAAGTGGTCTCTAACCTAACAACCACTGTAAGAATAGCTCAGAACTGATGAGGATTTCATTCTGTTGTTTACAGGGTTGTTCTGGATTAGAACAGACTCAGTGACACCTGGAAATCACAGTGACACTTATGCTACTGTGTGTGTGTGTGTGTGTGTTCAACAAGTTAAAAATATGGGGAGCTTAAGAATGTAATTATGTTTGTTTGAATGGTGTAGAGTCTTTTTAGAGCTTCCTTATGCCTGGAGGTACGGAGACTCCATCGATTTCATCAAATATTCCGAGCGATGTTCCTGTCTAGATTGTTGTCATCAAACAATAGCTGTCTACTCTGGCTTTCTTTTTCGTAAGAGGGAGTAGAATCAATTGTTGATGAGGATGTGTCTCCCTCCTCAATTTTTGCCAGGAATTGTAATTTACATTACAATTGCCGACTATGCCGACTACTTAATTAAAATTCTGTAACATATTTCACTTTATCAGTTAGATTCAAAGTCCTTAGGTTTTTATTTTGTTGAGATGGTGGTATACCTTACAATAGAATCAGAAATATTTTAAAAACTTGGATGTTGGATTTTGGAAAACACATTTGTAAAGAAAACAAGGAAGAGTTTCTAATGAATTTAAACTTTTAGGTGCTTTGCAACTCTAATAAAGATCAATTAACTTGTTTGCTAACTTGTTAAGTGCCTGTCTATGGTCTGTGCTCTTGTAAACCCAGTCCCATTTAAGAACCATTGTCCTGCTCTCATATGAAATACATATAAGTCAGGTGATTTTTCTTTACAGCTCATGGTGAAATCTTATATCTCATAGGTGGTCTGTTCTCTATGACATTGCAATGACTAGAAATTTTCAGAAGGAAGTCACCACCCTTTTCTTCCAAGGTGACTGTCCATCAATTGAAATAGCCAATGTCTGAGTTAGTAACGCAAATGCTACTGTTTCTACTACTCTATAAACTTTATTTTGCTCACCATGACTCTGAATTAATACAACTAAATGCCCACATGTTAAAACTCACATTGCATCTGTTAATAAAGCAGATGCATATGTGCCATGCTTGGGAATGTAATGTAGACAATTATGTGGAGATGGCCCACGAGAAAGGTAGACTCATAAGAAGTCATTGGTGAGATAGCACCATGAATGTTACTTATAGCATAAGTCTCTTAATGTTGTTTTCAATTCCAAAATACCTCAAGTATCAATAAGTGTGTGGTCCCTCTAGTAAGGTTTCTTGTGTTCTGAGTGAAACATATGTTTTTACTGGGTTTCACACAATGAGACATAACCTTCTACTACTTGCACTTTGTGCTATGATCTACAAGATGGTAAGCTGGAAACCATCAGTCACTCCACAGAAGAAAGACACGTCTTTCTACTCCTCTAGATTGTCATAATCTAAAAACACACCGCTCCGTCCTCCCTGATCTGGTCACTATGATTCAGTATGGAGTCAAAGACAGGGAGGGAGGGTTTATGCTCATGCAGTGTGTTTTATATATGGTTTGCACATTGAACAATATCACTGAAATGGGCTTCACATATGACATTAGTGGGAATTAGTTGGCATTTATGATCTTAGTGAGATTTGTTAGTATGCTATTTTTATGTAATAGAAGTACATGTAACTAAAAAATTTAAATATGTTCTATATGGTAAGAAAAGATACTTGGCTGAGCCCTGGTGGCGTAGTGGTTGTGCGTAGGACTGCAACCCATGAGGTGGAGGTTCAAATCCAGGAGCTGGGCCTCCCACTCCCACCACCAGAGGGCAGTGATGCCCAAAAAGCAAAAAAAAAAAAAAAAAGTTACTCTTTCCAAAAAAAAATTAGGATAGTATTGCACTTCTTCTAAACATGTCCTGATTTAAATTCAATTAGCATAAATTTTAAATTAAAATGTTCAATCAAGATTAAATTAATAATGTTTTCAAATACAGAGAGGCCTACCTTCCCTAATATTATCCTTTATTTTTTCCTTTATTAAACAACAGAGAATACCCTGGAGTCTAAATTATCTTAATTAGATGTAATTAAAGTAGATTGCCTTACGGTTAATTAACAAACCTGGGATTTAGCAGTACTGCTAATATCATTCTGTTGTCTTTTCTTTGAGAAGCTGTTCTGTTTTTATACACTCCATCTAAACCCCATTTGCATCAAATAATTTTTAGTTTTGACCTAATGTGTGACTTCAATAAATATTTCAGTAAAAACGCATACAGAATTAACTTAGGTCACTGATTTTCTTTACCCCCAATGGCAGCAAACAGTCTGCTTAAGAAAGTATTCAATTCGGATATGATGCATGTACCCTGTGTTTCAATTATTGTTTGGATATGAAGTTTTTATTTTAATAACTGAGATTGTAACTTAGATCAGCAAACTGTTCAGAAATGTCTCCCCTCCTCCCAGTGTAAGGCTTAGAGTTAGCACATTGCTTTTCACGCTTTGGTACAAGCCAACGGCCTGATTGTGGCCACCCAGAACAACGGAGAAGCATCAGCATCCCATTCCCATGTCAGGATTCGGTCGCCACATCTCGTCCTCAACTATCCCTACATTTGTGATTCTTGCAGAACACTCCTTGATTTGACTTATGGTACTTTAGTTATGCTGGGAGAATTGTGAATGTTTAGAGCGCATTTGCACATCTCTGCCTTTAAGTCACAGCCAGACTTCTGTGGAATGGTATTTACGTGCTCTCAGCCCGAGGAAAAGAGCATTGTCTGCATGAAGCTTTTGCCCCCCTTCTCCTTCCTTGAATCTTCTAGATATTCTTTTCACAATGTGTACCTTCTGCAATCCAACTTTCTGCTGTCAGCGCTCTCTTCAACATCTTTAGTAACTCCCCGAGGCCTGGAACTGTTACCCCGGAGAGAATTACAAGGAATTGTAGATCCATAGAGAAACAGTGCAGGTAGCAGACTAAATATGTAGCTTGCACAAGGAATGACTCCTGTTTTTCAAAAGTGGGCAGTGTCGTAAATTTAAAAAAATTTTATTGTAACTAAAACCTTGATTGTTTTGAATATTGTGCTTATTTCCATAAAGAAAAATTTCCTGAGTGTTTGTGAGTATTTGTTTTGTGTCAGTCAGTTTGACAGAGGTTGATCACTAACCCTAGCACATGAGCATGCATGCACATATATACACACACTTTAGCAAAATGAGCAACATGCAATCACGGTTTCAATTTGCAAAGGAGACAGTGAGGTTAAGCAAAAGCTTTCACAATCACACAACCTGTAAAAAAAGTGCATTAGAACATAAACCTACATATTCTGATTCAGTTATAAATAAGTTTAATAAAATGCATGATGCTACTACTGCTTGGGCTTCAAGAGACTTTTTGTTTGTAAAAAATCATGATCACACTAGAAAAGTTTGTGAACTCTTGCAACTAAACTTGCTAAACAAAAAGCATACATTCCACCCTAGTTTTTTTTTAATTAGTGTCCCTGAATTATACAAATCATAGTGTTTGATTCTGAGTACAGCTATGATTGATTATATTTTTGATGGCACTTCAATTTTCAGTCTGTTTCTTTGCACACAGTAGGCATATTAATATGCATAGATGCTATGGGTCCAAATAATACATACTATTTTGTACTAAGGCAGAGTATAAAGTCTATGTGCCCACTAGGAAGAACGCCCTTTAAATAAAATGCTTGTCTCTCTGGAAGAGTGACATCATCCATCAGTTTATGTTGGGGTCATTGGCAATAAGCAATCCACATCCTGGAAACTTACAACATGCAAGAGATCCATCTATCCTGGGCATTTTATCACTTTTTGGAAGACAAGGCTCAATGAGTGTCCGCTCTCTGGGGTAATGCATGCTTGATAGCAAATGGGGGAAAGAACTCATTAGAACTGTGCCAGGGTGTTGAGCGACTTTCCGCAGAGTGATACCTCATTTCAGATAAGACTTGTGTCCATGCATGATTCTATCCTAATGCAAAGAACATGAATATTTAAAAAATACTTTACCACAGTGCTCTGATTTTAGATCAGCAACTGATTTTATTTTTTTTTACGATATTTTCACACAAAAAGTGAGTGATTCTGTTTTTCATTCACAGTAAACTGCATATAAAATAAGGCAAGAATTTGATCTCTAAGATTCTTAATTGAAACAAAAATTTGTAATCTGTGAAAATATATTTTGTGTAGAAGTATGTATGGGGTAGTTTTATTTTGTGTACAAGGCTTGTCTCACAGCTCTTTGGTAATTAAACATTAAGTGATATTTGTGTCTGTGTGAAGTACTTGGGTAGGTTGAATGTAGCAAAATTTTAAAACTGCAAATTCAATCCTTTTTTCTCATGAATTTTAAAGCACAATGAGGCGTGGTAGAGTTCTGGAGGTCTGTACCTATACAGGGCTCAAATTAAATTGTATGGAGACTACGTAACATATTAATATAGGCTAAAACCACTCTAGAGAACACACAGCTGGTTTTTTTTCCCAAACTTAGGAACGTTTTGAAAGACTGCACTCTTATGAAAAAGTCCCACAATGCCTGAGTCTGAGTCCCACTTCCAGTATCCCCGGGTGGGCCGGCTTTAGGAAGGGTTGGCGCCCCTGCTCCAAGCGAAGAGGACAGCTGGGAGGTGAGTTCACCTGTGAGAGGGAGGGGACCTCAGCGCTGTGCTCTCTGTTGGTGAGAAGGTGAGAAGCATACCTCCGAGTGGGGGGTGAACAGAATGGACCTCCTTACCAGTTGCTCTTGGAGCTACAGGAAGAGAGGTGCAAGTAGTTGTACTTCCCTGCCCTCTTCCTGGAAGTCTCTGTAGATCTATTTTATAGAACATTGTTGTCCTTATAATAACTCTTATATCGCTGAATTTCAGTTTACTATTAAAACAAATGAACTTAGATAAATCTTTAAAAGCAAAAAAGATATATGAGCTTCCAATGACAGGAAATGCGATATTAATTGAAGCAAATAGCATAAAGAAATTGATGCTGAATTTGATATACATATATAACAAATGAAGTTTGTTTTGTGTATGTATGCACTTATATAAATAAACATGTGTCTGCACACATATTTGTATATGTATATGTAAACATATTACACAAGCATATATGTATACATGTGTATTTGGTGGTATCTATGCATATATATGCAAAACTTGATCTGTTTTATATATATCAACTTTAGTATCAATTTGTCATTTGCCTCTGTAGAGCACATATATACATATATGCAGAACAAGTATATATACACTTCAATGCATTTATAGTGCATTTATATATGTATGTATGTGGATATTCATGTATAATTCAGTGCTCACTCCCTACCAGTGAAAGTGGACTCAGAGCACCCTGGGAGGTTCCCAGACTATCACTGTTCATGGGTATAGAAAGCTCATTCTTTCTCCCTCAGAGTGGCTGGGGCTTAACCACTACTTTACCAGAATCCTAAGTTTATGCATGCACGTATATATCAATGTGCACATGTGCATATTCATTTATTCACCTATGTATGTCCTCCTTGCATATATGCATTTATATTATTCATCCATATATGTCTATATAGGCTGAGCCACGGTGGCATTATGGTTGTGTATAGAACTGCGGCCCACTGGGATGGAGGTTCAATTCCAGCAGTGGCTCCAAAGGAGCAAAGGCTCGGCCTCCTACTCTCACCACCAGAGGGCAGTGATGCAAAAAAACCCCACATATATGTCTACATATTCATTTATATATGTATACATTAGAAATATAGGCAAATCTTCTTTTGCTCCTGGAAATATTAAAAGCTGGATTCACAAATATGTGTATGTTAAAATTCAAAGGTTTGCTTTAAGAGAAAAATACATCCATATATATTTCATCTAATTATCATCTAGACACCACTTATATTTTTACCATGATTTGTTTTAGAAAGTGTAGTAATACCAGTTAAAATAGAGTGTACTCTATTGTAGAACTGTCCTATTGACAACATGTAAAGCCATTTGTTCATATAGGAAGGAAGAACCAGACATGTTTCTCAAGTCAGAAGAGACATTCAAAAGAAAGGGTTATTAGCTGAGAAGAAAGAGCTGGCTGCTATCTTGGAAAGGTCGATCCACGGGCTATGTCCTAGTGGTCACAATCTGGATTAAGGCAGAAATCACATGTGTTTTCTTTTGTGTTCCCCCTCAGAAGTTAAACAAGATACACACTCCTGCTTTTCTCTATGCTTAAGAACATAATCCACTAAATACAGTGTAAAACACATGGATTCAAGGTTTTATTCTCCAACTCAAAATGGGAGAAGATAAGCTCTCTAGTTTGGTTTCCTCTGATAATTAAGGGGTTGTATGTTAACTAGACACTGGGGACTAGGGGTGGAGTCAAACATGGTAATTAGAGTCTAGCCTGATGTTATCTGCTTGAAGGTGTGGCTTCCTTATAAGGAAGACCCTGGAACCTTCCTCTTTTGCACCTTTATACCTGCTGAGATTGGGCCTGTGAACTTGAAAACTACAGAAGGCCTACAATGCTCCCAACTGTCTTTGGATCCACAGGATTTTTCTAAAGACAATTTTAATGGGAGCTCTTACAACACCTATAATAATCCATTTACTTTCTATATTAGCCCATGGTATCAGCTCCTCCCTCTCCCACATACCACCCTCATAACCCCTTGATAAATTATGAGCTATTATTATTTTCATATCTTTCACTGACTGCTGTCTCCTGTCGTCCACGTTTCTGTTGTTTGTCCTCTACTGGGGAGGGAATGCATGAAACATTGTGTTTGGTTTCCCCTTCTTCCCCTTATCACCCTTCCTTCCCCCTACCTTCTGGTATCCCCAAGCCTATTTCTTTTCCTGAGAGGTTGATCTGATCTGGAGGTCATGTGTGTAAGCTCTTATCTGCACAAGTGTACATGCTCTGGTCTAGGCAGAACTGAAAGGCAGGACTGGGGTACTGATAGTTGGGTGTAAGGAAGCCTCAAAGAACCAGGAGAATATTGGTTATATTATTGGTACTATTCTGTGCCCTGGTTGACTCATCTCCTCCTTGTGACCCTTCTTTAAAGGGATGGTCTTTTTCCTAAAGATGGGTTTTGAGTCTCTGCTTTGATCCCCCTCATGCTCAGCAATATATTTTTGGAAGAGGTGATTTTTATATTCTGATGTCTGTTCCCTGATCCCATGGACACATGATCACACTGTCTGGTGTGCTTCTTTCATGTAGGATTGTTACTTCTCTGCTACATGGTATCTTGTTTAAACTCAAGCCCTTAAGAACTCAGATGCTATATCTTATGATAACTGGACATTAGCAGCTTTCTTAACCACAGTTGCTTATGCACCCATCTTGTCTTCAGCAATTGTCCTGGGAGGTTGAGCCTCACAGAAAGCCAGATTGTTAGAATAAAGTGTTCTTTTTTTGGGGAAGGGCTTGGGCAGGGGTCCAAAGTTTGTCCACTTCCTCAGTGTGTTGTCCTATAGATATGTGTACATCAACCAATGCCTCTATTTTTTATAAATTAATATAGTCACATAAGTGCACAAGGATATTTATACCTCTATCCATAATTTGTTTCTGGATATTTCCTCTGTTTCCTTTTACCTTCCTCCTTTCTCACTATCATGTTTGCCCTTTTTCTTCCTGGGAGGAATACATCTAAGGTTTGTTTCTGTTGCTCCAACACCTCCAGCATCACTACATTCTCCTCATTGTTGATTTAGTTCCATAGTTGTTCCCCTATCTATGATGTTGTTTTCTCATCTGCCTCTTTCTACCTCAGAGTCCCTCAGGAACTGTCTGTCCCAATGATTTCTCTTTGGACTTCCTTCTCATGCCTTTCTTATATAAGTAGGCAAACCAACAATAACAGAGACAAAACAAAAAGAAAAAAATATTTACTAAAAAGGGAGAGAAAGTGTCCCTTCACTCACTTCTCTGTTGTCCATACCCCAGAGAGAAGGTTCTATGTAGATCCCTGAAATTAGTTCCCCCTTTGTATTCCACCATCCCTCTAGCCTCCTGGTATCAACACTCCCACCACTAGTATTGAGCAAACATCTATCCTAAATTCCCCATGTTTCCAACTCCTTTTTATATTCCCTGGTCTAGTTGGATTTATCTGGTAGAATTGGGATCATGATAGTGGGTGGGAGGAAGCATTTGAGAACTAGAGGAAATTTGCATATTTCATTGTTGCTACACTGTACCTTAACTGGCTCATCTCACTGCAACCCTTCTGTAAGAGGATGTTGCTTCACCTACTGATGGGCTTTGGGTCCCCAATATATACTTTCTCATTTATATTGATGACAGTGTATGATATAAAAAATAATAATTTGTAAATTATCAAGGGTTCATGGTGGGGGGAGGGAAATATGGGGAGCTGGTATTGGGGACCTAAGTGGAGGGAGGATGTTTTGAGAGTGATGATGGCAACAAGTGTGCAAATGTGGCCTGCATAAAATTGATGTATATATGGATCATGATGGGAGTTGTATGAGCCCCCAATAAAATGATTCATTTAAATGAAGGGAGAGGGAAAAAGGAGCTTATATCAAGAACTCAAGTGAAAAATATTTGTAAAGAATATGACAACATGTATACAAATATGCTTGATACAAATGATGTATTGCATTTTTTTTTTTTTGTTTTTTGGGCATCACTGCCCTTTGGTGGTGGGAGTAGGAGGCCCAATCTTTACTCCTGTGGAGATGCTACCGGAATTGAACCTCCATCCCAGTGGGCTGCATTCCCACACACAACCACTAAGCCATTGGGGCTCAGCCCTATGTATTGCATTTTATAAGAGCTGTAAGAGCCCCCAATAAAATCATTGGGGAAAAAAGGAGAGAAAGTGAGAGAGAGAAACTAGCAACAATAAACCCTGAAAAGTTTGCATAATTCCCAGGTCTGTCAGCTAATATCGTGACTATCTCTCTACTGGTCCTGGACAGGAGGTGGGGTGGGATGGAGATGATATTCAAGGAACTGCCTCTCCTAGTCTGATCCACATGATTTTGTACCCACTGTCCTGTGATCTTCCTGCATTGTATGTGCCTATGTAATTCTCAAGTGGGACTTAAGTGCTAGAATTGGACTAATAGACTTGAATCTTCTGGGATGTATGTCTTTTTAATATGAAATTATTTTTTGTCATAAAGCTCCTTGTTTTATGTATATGAACATCGCTGGGTTTGGTTCTCTTGTCAATCTGGCCTAACACAATTCTTTCCCTTCAGAACCTGGATGAATTTTTTCCACAAAGGATAAAATAAAGAATTGCAAGTGATACTGGATGTGCACTATATTCCTGCCTGAGTTGGTAGTTACCAAATATAATTTCATGTCAAATTGATAAATAGGTGTTGGGACAGAATTTGGCCTGTGATTCAGTTCACAGACTGGTGATGTCTCCTTGCAGCCATGTCTTTCTCATGAGGATTCTGGGATCTTCCTCTCTTTATTCCTGAAGGTGGGCCACACACTCTCCCTGCTTCAGATTTCTATTAAGAAGCTGCCATCAGAAAGCTGGAGGAGCAAGATGGAGATCAGGGCCAGTGTCGAGAAGCTTCCAGCATCACTCAATCCAGAAGACTTTCCACACACTGACCTGTGAACTTCCTGCATTTGACATTTTTGCATGTGTGCTACATGAGTGTAAGGGGGAATTTATGGACTAATATCAGGTATATGGGCTAAGATATGACATATGGATTTCATCAGGACTTTGCTGGGATATTTTCTCAATGTAAAAATGCTCTTTAATATAAAGTTCTCTCTTATAAACATAAAGACTCTGGTTTGATCCCATCCTAGTGAAGAATGATTTTTTTTCTACCATGTTCATTTTTTCCTATCTATGCTTGCTAAAATAATGACTAATTTTTGAAGACATTGAGCAAAGAAGAGAATTTTATTTAGAGATTAATAGGAAGAAGAATCACCACTTATTTGTCATACCGAGATGATTTGAATGTTGTTCTGATGCTGGAAGCTCTGCTATTGGAATTTCAAATGCTACTCAGAATGAGTTGCTTTAACAAATTAGAATCAATCTTGTTGACATGAGTGTAGAAAACCTACAGGAATGGAGCCTTTGAAATGTTCATTTACTAATGGGGAATAATTTAAGATCAGAATAAAGAGTTACAAAAGACTATTAGTATTAGAATTTAGAATGTAAGAAGTATAAGGCTAGAAAAAATAGAAATTAAAAAACTAAAAAAATGAAAAATGAGAAGTCATCAAGAATGAAATGATTTAATATTTTAGGCATTATAAAGATGAGGGAGACCAGAACTGTCCATTTTGATTCAGAAAACATAGATGGTCTTAAGTGGAAGACTAAGGTGCCCCATTTAAGTCATAATATTGTCCCATGTACATGTAAAATTGGTCATTAACTAATGAAGATCAACAAAGAAGATATGCTTTTTAATTGTAGTATTAGTGAAGACTATTGTAAGTATACCCACAAGGATAGTCTCAAGAGAAGTATGCCCAGCATTCTCCTTAGAGCCAAGTACTGGGAGTCTTGTCAGGAAAGACAATTCCCAGGAGAAACACTTTATGCTTGGTAAAGGCAAAGGGCAGCAAAATAAAGGAGGGCTCTCCTTAACAGCCTCAAACACAGGAGCAAGTTTGCAGATGGCTGAAGAGTGGGCAGTCTTTTGTTCCCATTGTGCCTAGAATCACTATAAGGTGGAACTAACTTGACGGCTCCTCGTAGCAGGAAGAGAGCAAAACCTTAACAGACAGAGTGGTCACTCTCGGTATTTCTTAACTCCTTTATGCATACCCAGCTTTTAGAAGAGGTGTCTGCATTGACAAGAGAGTCTTGGGTAGCAAAGCGTGCTGGGAAATGTAGTTCCAAGAAATTGTCATGGACTCTGTATCTATCTGTACACATCTTCTGCACCTTGTCTTCTTTGTTCTGCCACACTACTGAAACATTTTAATCTGTCCTTTGAAGTACTTTATTAAAAATATTAAATATTTCTATATTCATATATGAAATCACCATCATTGCAGTAGGACCTCTGGGGGTACTGAAAGTGATCGGCTGTCCAGCCACAGTCCTCAGGCATTTTATTTAGCAAATGAATGATTTTGCAAGCTACCATAAAATCTAGTACTGATGAATGGAAGATTTTCTAATCCTGTAATAGCCATCCATTACTTGCTCTTTTCTTGACAGTGTACAATAAATATTTCAAATTATTTCCACCTAAGGGGAAAATACTTTACATATATTAAGACCCAAAGTAAGCACACACAAAAATGTTACCCAGATAAGTGGTGGATGAACAGACTGAGGTTCATCCTACAAACTAATTTTTAAAATGCTTTCATTGGGAATGGGAAAACAGAATATTGTAAAGATTGTATTAATTTATTCTATGCCCTATGAACCCTACCATTAGATTTCCTCATTTATTCTCAATATTACTATTTGATATAATGTCTGGTGAAAATAATAGAAATCGTGAAAGGGCCTATACTTTCTGAAAATAATGAAAATATAAAATAATTTAAATATTTTTATGTTAAGAATACAAATCCAAAGAGCAAGATTCCCTTTTAAACTTAATCAGTAGAAATGCCCTTACTCAGGAAAACGATAAGGAAGGCCATTTAGATAAGCAATGGAGCCGGAGACTTCAGGTGGTGGTATTCTGATAGTCCTTGGAGAATGGTAGTTACCAATTGGTCATCAAAGAACACTCTAGAAATATGTAGATTGCTTCCAGTGAAACCTGATTGATGGGGTGGAGTTTAGCCTGCTAATCAGGTCACAGCTTGATACGACCTCATTTGTTGGTGAAAAGGAGATAAATAGTTCTGTGGAGGCAGTACACAGTTCCTGTGAGGCTAGCTTGCTGACAAGACACATGAAGCTACACTAGAGCCCTAGAACTGATGTAGCCACGTGCTGACCCCTGACAATGCTGAGATGCCTCTCCAGCCACTGGATCCACAAGACTTTCCAGCCACTTGTTCTTCCTGCCTTCAGCGTCATTGGATTTGTTTCTCTAGTCTACCCAGACTAACCCAATTGTCAAACATAGCTGTCTGCAAACTGGACGCTCAGAATTTGCACTCTAATATAATTCCTTCCTTTGGTTTTAGACTTAATTATTTACAATCCTTGTATCACACAAGCTGGTATACCTCTGTGCAAACTTAGGTGATATTTCACTTATATAGCTGCCTGTTATAAGGCTAACCTCCCAAAGTTATTGATTTGAGATATTGGACTTTGGTTCAACTCTCTTGTTTTGAGGGTTTCTGATGAAAAGGACTCGGGACTGCTATATATTCACTATTTTCCTGTTCTTATCTTATGACATGTCTTTGTCTTGTGGGCATCATTCTATCTTTGTGAAGAAATGTTACTGAAAGCTTTGTCCCATTTCCAGCCGTCATTGTGTATGTAAATAGTGGCTGATCACTTAAGTTTTAAATCTGTACAAATCAATATTCCATGTATTTTGGTCCCTAAAAATGCTCTATAGGTGCACATTTTTGTCTTTTGTCAACAGTGTTTTAAATTGCATACCATTGGTTAAATTGATGATTCTACCAGTATGGGAATGATGTGCAATGGGAATGATGTGCAATGTTCCCTAATAAAAGGATAATGATGTCTCTGAAGTGACCCAGGGACATATATAAATCATGCATATATGAATGGATTTTGAACTCACACTTAATTTTAGCCTGTACCTCAGAACAATGGGTTCTGATGGTGTTGCCTCAGCAGATGCTACCTTCACAAAGAGAGCATTGAAGATACAGATGCGACAGCAAAATGTGACAGAGAAATCAAAATGACACAATGTTAGAAACATGACATACAGTACTTGAAGTTTAACAATTCTGAATATTACATATGCATAATCACAAAGTTAATACCATGTTTAAGAGCAGCAATACTTTGAAATCATAAATTTGTGTGCAATCAATGTAATATTTATGTTATAAAGTATTTTACACATTGATATACTTCCAAAGATTTTCAGAAGAATAATTTTGTTATTCTTAATGTCAGACATAAAAACCCATATTTATAATTATAAAATAAATGTATTAAATACTTATAGTGTACCATTTATATATAAAAGAGTAATCAAAATTTTCTATATTAAAATAATTTTTATTGCATAATGCATACTCAAATGCCGTTCAAGGACACAAATGCTTTTGAGCATACATAATATAAATTTGACAGTGCTCTATCAGATTTTTACTTAGAAAGAAGAAAGTAATCGCTGCCTAAATTTCTGAAACCAAAATTTCTGTCAGATATATTCATTCAATTTTGCTAGTATTGTTTCAATTCCGTTTGTCATTTTACCTTAAATGTTTGGACATGGTGATGGAAACTAAATCCTATTGTACTTGACAACGCACTTGGTAAGAGTGTAAACTAAACTAAAATAGTTGGAAAAAGCTTGATAATTTTGTTTTATGATTAGTTGATGTATATTTTTCTTTCCTTTAAATCAATTTTATACACCCACATTTGGTGAATACATTTGAGCACACCTATTTTTTTCTAAAACAAATTCATGGAAAGCTTTTTCCTTTGTTGTTTCAATATTGTAGGATACAAATGCTCATAATGAAACCTTTTAATTTTTAAATAAAAGTACATTCAATGAATGGTCACTCCCATTTTCTGATTAATAATAGGGCTTTGAATGAGGAGGAAAATGCCACCTATGTGCTACTGCTTTTTTCCCATAGTCTAATTACTCATTTGTATTGTCTATCTTGATTGATTTGTCACTTAGTGGCAGCTGAACTGTGTGTTTTGAAGATCTTTTGTATAGATTTAATCAGGAGATGGAATTCACATCTTTGATTGACACTAATAATTTATAATCATTTTCTTTAGCTGGAACAGCTGCATCTCTTTACATTCCTGAAAAAGAAAATCTCTTTAAGTTTCATTTACCTTTTCATTTCAAACCAATTTAGGTAGTTAGTCTTGGTGGTAGAATTCTCAATTTGGAATAATGTATATTGAATTATAATATTTTAAGGGTAGAGTAAAAATAATTTCACAGATTTCACATGCACATATATTCCATTCAATCTTTTAAGCAAAAGCAGGAAGATGTTATTGAGATGCTTATTGCTAACATATGTTTTCATTTCTAATATAGTGTATTATAATTTGAAATAATTCTAAAGTAATTTTTAAATATTATAGTTCTAAAATTAATTTAATACCAATAAAGATTCTGAAAAAATGTAGGCAGGCTCTCTTTAAATAATCAAAACATAACATATAATTACCAAAGGCTCTGACACCTTCTATAATAAGGTTTTCTTTTGATTTAATTGCAATCATCAGGAATTTTTCTTTGTTTAGTTATGATTAGGTCTTCTTTATATTCTTTTATTTATAAATTATATAGGGAATGCATTATATGAGTGTACCCCAGAATTGCATTAGAAAAGTGTGTCTGTGCATTTCTGTTGTTTGTGATAATGTACATTGCACATACTATCCTGTTGTAGTGGCTGTGGCTTTGTTAGTTGTAAAGGGATTGAGTGTGACTCATGGGGACCTAATATGTTTAGAGTAGTATTGCTCCATGCAGTCTTCAATTTCGTGACCTTCCCGATGCCAATGGGCAATCCAGCCTTCTGAGATACCTCTGCAGAATTTTGGATTACCAACCTTCTGGTAATACAATAACATTTAACTTCAGTACCTACCATTCAGATAATATTACATTGATTAGAAAATTTGACACTACTTGTCTTTTTACGTTCCTGTCATACTATCCAGTGGGAAGAATTTATGGAAATATGTTGGATAAATTACTTTCAAGCATTGTAATTGTTTGAGGAAAAAAGATGTATTCTAGATCAATTTTTCTGTTTCAGATACAAATTAATAATATTTGTAAAATAAACCGATCGCTTCTTTCACCATCTTGCAGTGAAAAGATGGAGCTTCAGAAATCCAAAGGCATGTTCTGTCCTGTCTACTGTGGTTGGAGTAAAGATGAGTGCTCTCACTTGCCTTATTTCCTGCCACAATGCCATTTTTCTCTCAATATGTATGCACAGCCTCTCTTTCACTACTTTCATTAAAGTAACTATTCATTCTGATCACTTCTGTTAGTATTTAAATGTATTCCAATTAAGTGTGTGGATATTTTAAGTCACATCTGATTAGGAATCAAGTCTTTGTCTGATTCATTTTTATTTCCTTGATATAATAGGTCCTGCCCTCTGAACACTGCCACTTTTTAGTCTATTGCCATCATGGTGTCAATCGGTCACATACAGGATTTTTCTCTTCTTGTTGCTGGCCATCTGCTGTACCAAGCATGATGTCCATGTGTAGTGTCTGGTCTCTTCTCATAACATGTTCAAAACACCTGAAGTGAAGTCTCGCCGTACTTATTCCAAAGAGCACTCTGGCTGTTTTCTTCCACACAGCATTTATTCATTCTTCTAGCAGGTAATTGTACATTCAATAGCATTCATTAGCATTATAACTCAAATGCAAATGTTTTTTCTTCAGTCTTCAATCTTGTTTATTATCTAGCTTTTACATTCATGCAAAGAGGTTAAAAACACCATGGTTTGGATTCAGCACGTCTTCTTCCTCTCCTCAAAATGACAGCTAAGTTTTTGTGCACTTTATTTTATTTATTTTTTAAGGATAACAAATATCTTTATTTACTTTTTAAACTGGACCAAATCAACTGTTCACCTAAAGTAACCAGTAGTAAAATTATAAGAAAACAATGAATGAGAAATGTCTTTTAATGTGAAGACAAATCCTTGTTTTTTGTGCACTTTAAAGTTCTTTTTTTGTTGCCATCCATAGATCGGCCCCACACAGCTGTCCTGATTCCTGTCTCCTGCTTCTGGGGACACTGATCACAAAGCCAAGTTAAATGGAATCCTTAACAATTTCATTCTTTTCTCTTTTTTGACCTTGGTATAATTTATTGATCAAGTTGTTATTAAGTTTGCCCTCTTTTGTTAAGAAGAAATATGAACTGAATTACTGTAATCTATACTTTTCATCACTAACCCATTCATGAATTCTTCTCTTTTAGGAAAGCAAGTTGTGTTGTCTGCATATCACTAATAAATGCTATCCTGTCACACATATTCACTGATTTAAATCTTGCAGTTATCTCCTTGTTTACTCAATGACTGTTTCTTGGTCTTTCACAGTTTCTCCATGAGCTTAAATAAATATTCAAGAAATCACATCTTTTGATATTTTATCCATAATTTTTATGGTCAAGTCATATAGTCAAATATAGCTTATTAGTCAATAAAATACAGATAGACATCTTTACGCTTTTACCTGCTTTCAGTCAATATCTAACATCAGCATTGATTGTCTTCATTCTATGTCCTTTTCTGTAGCTTGAATTGCGGAATCTTGCCTGTTGATATACTGTTGAAATAGTTTTTTAAATTATGCTTAGCATAATTATGTTGCATGTGATAGTAAAATTATTGGATAGTATCTTGATTCTGTTGGATCACCTTCCTTTGATATAGATAGAGATATAGAGTTTTTCATTCTCTTTGGGTAGATGACTCATCCAAATTCTTTCACTAGGGAGTTAGTGTTTGGAGCAGAACAACTGTTTAGGGAAACTTTTCGGTTGGCGTTCTACTTGTTACTAGAAGCTTGCTTTCCCAGAGTGGCTTCAGTGCTTCTTAGACTTCTTCACTATCAATTCTTTATTATATTCTGAGTAAGATGGAACTGGTAAATCAGTAAACATGTTAAAGTTGAGATTCTTTAAGATTTTTACAAATTTTTGAAATATATTGAAATTATTGGGAAATCCACTAGACTATAAAAGATATTTTCTCATTTGATTTTCTGCTTTAGATTCCTAATTTCTCAATAATTTTTACCTCAAAATATAACTTATTAATTAAGACATTATGAAAAATAAGTATTTTAAATAATTATTATTTAACAATTTGAATGCAGAAGTAGGCATGAAATATAGGTTTTGTTTCATATGGGAATTTAAGTCTCTTGTTTCTTATTTTATCATATTGAAACACAGAACAATTTTGCCCAGAAAAATAAAGGAGTTTGAAAAAAGGTAATTAAATCATAGTCTTGAAAATTGTGTAATTATTTTTACTTTTAAGACATTAAATATAACGTATATACAGCTATTCAACAAGTTCCATATTCTTATGTTGTAAGCTTCATAATGAAATAATTTAGCTATATATCACTAATCCAAGTTATGTGACAGAGTTCCTCATTTTTCTATGCATTTGTTAGTTATTTATATTCATGTTTTCATCAAGACATATGCTTTTATATTTGAGAATAATTTTTTCCACTGAGAGTTGAGGAAAACCTGACTTCATCTATAATTTACAGAATTGCCTCAATTCAGCAACTGTTTGGATATATAAAAATTGCACATAAGTCCCCAGGCACTTTTCAGAGGGATTTAAAATGGCATTCTTAGATTCTTTGTGAAAAAAAAAAATCAATAGCTTTTTCAGTTCCATACACATATGTAGAATATGATTTATTTCACGCATAGAGAATATTTCAAAATGTTTAATTTGTTCTGTGAAAATATAAAGTTAATATAGAACCTTATAGCAAAGCAACACAGGAGAATATGTAGGAATCACTTGTACATAGCATGCCAAGAATTAATGTAAGCCAGGTCTACCAGTGGCATAAACATTTGATAATTGACTTTAAAAATATGGGATGGGTTCAAATTATTTTATATGCAAGTATATTCAGATACTTATTAAAAATCATTTTAATGAAATGCATATTAATATGAACTAAATGCAAAATTATCTAAAGTAAGCTATGAGATTTAGGGCTTAGTGTGTAAGAGTCACTGGGGACAGATTTTGTTTTGTCTAAGTTTTAAGATCACGGTGATGTAGAATCATTCTAGTACGATTACACAGTGGAATCCTGCCCTAGGTGAGTGTTGGGGCTGACATTTTATCCTTAAAGTTTAGAGATTTATCAAAGTTGTTGAATGCACAGAGTATCCCACAGAATGAGTTCATTTATTTTGTAATTTCTCTACACTTAAAAGACATTTGTGCTATCTGTGTTGTTCCAGTAACTGACTATGATAAATAGTCTCTTACTACCTTCATGTGGGTAATGGGAATAATTTGGGGATTCCACTTATTGCATTAGCTTGACATATTGAACAAAATATCTTTAAAGTGTTGAAATGCAAGGATGTCACTTGAGGACTGAATCAAGTCTTGGTCTTTGCATTTACCTCTTAAACTTTTGAAATCTGAACATGAAATAAAGAAGACAAAAGAAGAATTGATGCATTTGAATTATGACATTGGTGGAAAATATTAGAAGTACCATGGACTGCAAAAAGAGAAGAACAAATCTGTCTAGGAAGAATATGCTAGTGTGCTCTTTTAGAGGCAAGACTGGCAACACTTTCTCTCATGTGCCTACTTTGGACATGGGACTAGGAAAGTCTAACCCCTGAAGAAGCATATCACGTTTGGCAATGCATGAGGGCAAAAGAGAAAGACCACTGAGAAGATGGATTCACACAGTGGTTGCATTGATGGGCTCAACCACACGAACAATGGTGAGGACAGGACAGAACTGGGCAGTTTATCATTCTGTTGTATACAGGGTCCCTATCAGTGGGACCTGATTTGATGTCACTTAATAATAGCAAAATTGACATTTGTATGATTTCTTATCACATATCATTTTATGTTTGCGATATATCGCAGTCAGCTGCTATTTCCATATTATCATTTTGCATAGAGTATGGAAACTTTTATTCCATTTACTTCCATTCAACACCACCCCCTGTAAATACCATTTTCTAGAGTATAATATGGTACTGTCATTTGTACTTCAATATTCACCATTACATGGAAAACTCACGAGAAGTGTAATCCATTAGCTCTCCTTGTGTTGTTGTGTCTTTCAATATGATGTCAGAAAATCCTCTCCTTCCCTTTCCATTTAATTTCTTTTAAAATAATTTCCTTTAGATATTTGACAAACTCTTCAAGTTCTCTTTCGACAAATCCTGGAATATACTTTTATCATACAGTGATTTTCTGTCTGTTCTTTTCTGTCTGCATGTAAAAAACCTTGTGTCAATTCCTTTTTTTAAAAAAAAATAAGAATTCCAGTGTCAATCAAATCTATGGCACTCATTAATCTATTACTACTTTCATGATACATTTTCTTTTGTTTTTATTTGTTTTTTGGTATGGGTTTTTATGAGTTCATCCTATTTTAGACTTGATTCACTTGCTTTGAACATGTATGGGTTAAATCTTTCCTGCATATTGAGAAATTTTTATTGTTTTCTTTGGATATTTTTATGTTCCTTTAAGCTCCTCTGGAACTCTGATAAAAAACAAATTAACAAAACTTTCGTTATTGTCTTATCTGTCCTTGAAAATATATTCTTACTTTCCTCCCTAATATATTGGTTTCAATTTATTTAGAGTGGATGAACTATTGATACTCCATTGGCTTGTCTTGAAGTTCAAACGTTTGTCATTTATATTGTATTTTAAACTCCATCTAGCACATTTTCCTTTGTTATTAAAATTCCCATTTATTTATATTAATTTGCCTCTTTCTATATATTACAGTTATTTGGTGTGTGTTTTTTAGTTAAAGAAGATTTGTTATTTATTTTTTAAACTTATTTGTAAAGCCTTAAAATACTTGAAAGATAACTTCAACACTCAATTCATCTCAGTTTTGCTCAGTTGCTTAACTCTTATTCAAATCATTATTTTTCATGTTTTTGCATGATGAATGATTTTCAATGCTATATCTGGATATTTGATTCAATATATTTGGAGATTCTGGATTTTATGTATTCACTTTTCAATTTATTGCTCCTTTGCTAAAGTTAATTACGCCAACTGGTATCTTTGTGAGATGCTGGTCAAATCTATATTTCAAAGCCTTTTGCAGTTTACTTTGAGCAACTGGTGCTTCTACTACTTTCTGTTAGTATTCTTTGAGGGTATATAGAGAGTTCCCCAGGTCGTGAGGGGTTATGCTGCCACAAGTGACCCTGGGCCTGGTAGCACTCTCCTCTCCGGATGTTCCTATGTCTTCTTAACCAACACAAAATTACTGTCTATATAAGGAGAGATAGGGATATTCTCAGGGACTAGAAAGTCTTTTCCCCAATTCAGAGATGGAGAAGATTTCTTTTTTTTTTTTTTTTAGCTTCATCACTGGAATCTCAAGGATTATATACTGCATATTGTTATAGACAATGTGACATACTATAACATGCCAGGTCATTTAGAACTTAGACATCTGTGGAAAACATTTTTCAGAGGATTGCTTGTGAAAATGAACAGAGCACGTTGTCATCTGGCATTGAAATGAGGATGAAGAAGAGAGAATTGTGTTGAGGACCTCACTTCCCTCAGCCCTAAACGGACACATTCGTCAGGCCTGTTTTTAAGCCTATCAGGGGCAACTGCGGGGAAAGCGAGGAAGTGGCTGAACACAGAGCCAGGAGGAAGCATGATGGTAAAGACCCCGACAAATCATAATTCTCTGGCGTCCAAATAAAGTAGCTGCAATGACATTCTCATAGCAGCAAGAAAACAATTTTTAAAAATGAAGAAGTGTCTGGAAATTTTATATCCAAACAAAATTATTTGCATGTTACCTGGTTTCTTTCTGTAAGACTTTCATGCCAGTGGTGTAGGAGGCAATTATTAATTTATAAGTGATGGACAGATATTTCATTATGCTTGCTTGGGGAAATGTATCACTGGTCCTCAACCAGTAAAAACATAAATAAATTATTTTCCAAAATAATAGTTTCTGTATTTTGCTATCAGTTATATAATATATTCTCATGCTAGTTCTTCCAAACAGAACTCTCCCCTGTAAACACAAAAATGTTGTTCCATCACTGCACTGTCTCCTGGCAAGCAGAGACCTTGAATTCACCTGTGAGCTCCCTACATACTATTTTGTGTTGTATTTGTTTTAGTTTCTCATTTTATTTTAATGCCCTAGATTTTCTTTTCTTCGGCACATAAACACATCATAGTCAGTTAATATTATTGTTCTATAATGCTTCTACATGGCTTGGCTGTAGCGCATACTCTAGATCTGTTGAAATGTCAGTCAGAAATGTATTTTGACAGAACATATGAGTTTCTAGCTTATCTCACTCTCCTATGCTGGGTTTTCCAGAGAACACCAGTGAAGCGTATATATCTCTACTCAGAAAGGTTATATTGAGGAAATGGTTCGCATAATTGTAGAGGGTGTGAAGTTCCAACACTATGGGTCATACGTCAGGCTGAAGAGGCAAATGAATCCAAAACCTTAAGACAGGCCATTGGTCACATCAAAGAACTGGAGGTCAGGTGGGATGCTGGATGCAGGATACACCTGTAACAAAAAACAAACAGGATCTTCTTTTATTGAAAGCAGTTCCCAAGGAAGCTTCCTTTCACTGAATACTATCAGGAAGATGATAACATTAAATTAGATCTTATCATTAATAATAGAAATGTCTTAACTGTCAAACTACGGAGATTCATGGCCTAGTTGAGTTGGCACCAAACTTAAATATTGTATTTTTTCATTGTTTTTTGTGGTAGTTAGAACTCTAAAGTGTTCTCCAAGTAATCTTGCCCTTTTCAGATGCACTTTTGGGATCACTGGGGTTATCAACATGAAGAGCTCTTCTTGGTCAATTTCTTTATAAAGGCATGTTGTTGTTAGATGACAACAACTGAGCCTGTTATGACTGCAACAGAACCAAACACTCCCGAGGCTTGTGCCATCCTCACAACTGTTCATATAGCTGAATACATTGTTTCAGAATAGCATTACATTAATTATCACATTCGACACATAACATTATCATCAGAAACATGAAACTGAGTTTATTCTTTTAGAATATTTTTGTTTTGTTTTGTTTTTTTGAGGGGGCATCACTGCCCTCTGGTGGTCGTGGGAGCTACCCAGCGCTGCTCCCGAGAGCTGCCACTGGATTTGTAAGGCCAAGCCTGTGGACCACAGTCCCGCACTTAACTCCTTAGGCCACCAGGGCTCAACTCTCTTTTAGAATATTAAGGAAGGAAACCTCCTCTTGCAGTAGTTGGAACACACATCTGGGAACCACACGTTTGCCTGGACTCTACCAGCTACTCTGAAGAGGAGAGATTTATTGCTTCAGATATGCTATGGTACTTCTATACAGTGGAGTCTCCATGGTTTAGTGAATTCTTTTAACTGAATAGAGGTCTTATGGTACTAGTTTTTCTGCTATTGTTGTTAGTTACGATTGAAGTGCTTCCAATCCATACCAATCCCAAGTCCATACAAAGAACAAAGCACTGTCCTTCCCATCTTCCCATCTCCTCATTACCATGGTTTATATGAGTCTATGTTGCAGTCATTTTTTTCCATCTGTCTTAGAAGGGTCTTCCCCTTTTTCAGTAACTCTCTGCACTACTAAAAAGGATGTCCTTTCTCAGTGACTGGTCATTCCCGATAACTGGTCCAAAGAAGTATCCTCTTACAAGAAGTATCCTCTTACTTTTTGAACCACAAAAAGATGTCTGCGGAGAGGGTTGGCTTTTTGACCTACACCTCTTACTTTTTGAAC